>CAUYSK010069693.1:0-91082 GCA_963575035.1 Avahi laniger
TCCCAGAAGACTTCCTTGTATATCTCACTAGGGACATAAGACTCAAAGTCGACAGAGAACATTAAATCCTTGCAACTGTTCATGACAGATTATAAATGCTACTAAACCTGGAAGGATAGGAGGAGTCAAGTGGCCAGATTATGGAGGGGAAGATGGATTCCAGAAAGATGCTAAATGGCAGGACTAAGCACAGTGAGCTTAGCCAGGATATGAAGTACTATGGTGAATCCAACTTGGGTCATGTGCTCGCCACCCTTATGACCCAAGTAATGGAATCTGTTACCACAAAAAAAAAAAAAAGAGAGAACAGGCAGTGGGCAGACAGAAACAATAGATGACCATTATTGGGATCATTCACTATTTCTATTTTTTCAATACCTTCTCATACATTATCTGCTTTGAGGGGTCTTCCAAGCCTCCTGTCCCCCTTCTCTAAGAACTAGCCTCCTCTTACCTACCCACAGTGGTGGGATCCTGGCAGCCCTGTTGTAGCCCTGACTCCTGGGCAGAACTGACTAAACTACACGACATCCCTGATCCAAGCGGGACAACCAGATCCCACCCCGAGAATTTGGAATTGGAATTCAGAGATGCTAGTCAGTGTCTTTTGGTCACTTAAACCCAGGACTTATAAACCCAACAGCTATGGGGAAGCTATATTTAGATAAGGTCATGGAAAAGCAGAGAAATCAGAAATGAAAAGACTGGAGTGGATATGGAGAGACAAAAGACCTCAGGGACTGAGAGAGTGATTAAAAGAAACAGAGAACTGCCTTGATTCTGGATGACTTTCCAGTTCATGGCTGTAGTCCCTTCTGAAACATGGCTATGCTTACAGCCCTTGTGTTCCATGAAACTCCCCATAACCTATAATAAGCCTTCCTTTTAACTAAGCTAGCTCAAGTAGGTTTCCGTTGCTAGCAACAGGAAGAGCCTTGATGAAGTCAAAGTACTTAGTCATCATCCTTATTTTACAGATGAAATTAAGCACCGCCAGAGGTCAGCTGTGCAATGGAGAGTGGTTCCCAGTGAGGTATGCCTCATGGAGGCTGTGCGACCTTGGGCAGCTCCCAGAACCATACTGGACCTAAGTCTGAAAAATGTCTGCAAGTAATCTCTACATCTCCTGAGCTCCTTGAATTAAAGACACATTTAAATTCCTATGAATGCAGCATTTAGTTTTTCTGATAGAAAACCTCCTTTGACAAGAGTTTGACTCCATAGGACCCTTCTCTGTGCTCTCTATGCTTCTCAATTACAGCACTTGTAACATTGTATGGAAATTGCCTGTTTACTTACCTGTTTCCCCCACTAGACTGTGATCTCTCAGGATCATTGTTTAGCAGTGACTAGCACACATCAGATGCTCAAGAAATATATATTGAATGAATAAAAAAATTGTCGCTTTTCATTGTTTTTTTTTTTTTCCTGACTGACTATATCTTGTCTGGATGTTCCACATGACACAGTTGGACTCCCGGGAAACAATGCTTATTGGCAGAAAGAGCATCAAAGGCACACATGGCTTCCAGGATCAGTTCTGTCACTAATGAGAGAACTGTGTGACATTAGGAAAGTCATTCCCTATCTGAAAAACCACAGAGTTGGATTGTATATATCATTCTGTGACACCTTTGTGCCTTCTTCCTTTGTCAAGGCACTTCCATACCTGACAAACCCACGTTTTCTCAAAGCAGAAACCAAAAATCTTCATTCTTAGCTTCCCTTGCCACTAGATTACAAGCATATGACTTAGAGCCTACAAAACAGATGAATCCCTATTGGGATTTGGAAGAGAATTCGATTTGGAAGAGCATGACATGAAGGAGGCACTGCTCAGAATCCATCGTGGAGAGTATGGGGGAGAAACAACCAGCTTTTACAGACAATGGTGCTAAAGGGCCTTGTAGTGATGTCCCTGGACCTGTATTGGTGTTGAACGTACACTTGCCTACCTGTAGCAAGAATAGTGTCTCTCCCAGAGAAGCCCAATAGGGCACTGCTTTTGGAAGCAAAGTTTCTCTAGTTCCCTGGCGAATCCAAATTTTCTGAATTACTTAACATTACTTGAATCCTTATTTTTCTACTCAAACTAGCTATGGTGAGTTTTACTGTTTGTTTGCAACCAAGAACCCCGACCAATAAAGGCTCTGAGACACCTTCTAGAGCTAAGATTTTTTCGTAGGCCCTCTCTCTTCAGAAATGACCCCACAGATCCTCAGTATTCGTTCCAAGGTGTAGGGACAGCTGTGCTAGTCAGGGAAACTGTAAGCACTTCTATATAACTAGACTATACATTTCTAGACGGTGGTGGTAAGGCCAAAGAGTAGGCAGGCATCAGATCAGGAAGACCTTGGTAAGCCTTGGTGCTTTAAAGATTTTGGACTTTATCCTTCAAAACAGTAGTTTTCAAACTTTTTGGTTTTAGGGCCCTTTTATAGTAGACTCCTAAAAATTACTGAGGACTCTGAAAAGCTTTTGTTTTTATTGGCTATATCTATTGATTTTACCACATTAGAAATTAAACCGAAAAAATGTTTATGTATTCATTTATTCATTTTAAAATAACAGCAATAAACTCACTATATGTTAGCATAAATAACATTTTGTGAAAAACTACCATATTTTCTGTTTTCCAAAACCAAAAAATAAGTGAGAATAGTGATATTGTTTTATATATTTTCAGATCTCTTTAATGTAATAGAAGGCAGTCAGATTCTCTTACCTGTTTCTAAATTCCATCTGTTGCATTATGTTGTTTTGGTTAAAGTATATGAAAAATATCTGGCTTCACATACATATGTGGTTGGAAAACAGAGGGCCTCATGGACCTGCTTAAAGAATCTCAGAGACCCCCAGGAACATTTGGATCCCATTTTGATAACCCTTGTTTCAAAAGTCAGAACAAAATCTCTGGTCAGAATGTTAGGGTCGTCTGAGCACATGCTGTCTTAGTTTGTCCTGCCTTTCCCCTAGTAGGATTGGTTGCCGTTTCCTGACTTCAGCTCAGATTACCTCACACAAGTGTCTCCTTGTTAGGTCTGGCGGAGGGTAAACAGGTGGCAAGTAAGTGGTTAAGCGCACAGAGCGGGAACCAAATTGCAGCTACGAACTGTTCCATAGTGGGAACATACAGAGTAGGGAGCTCCTAGGGACCTTTAACTGACCTAGAGCTCATTACCATCTAATTAGCATGGCATGGGTGGGGGTTTTCGCGAAGGATTCTGGGGAAGACGCATGCGCAGAAAGGGAAACTTTAACATAACCGACTGGTTATGTAGCCTGTTATGTAATCGTTATATAACCCCAATCTGTCAATCACCCCAAAGACAGGAAACGGCAACCAATCCTACTAGGGGAAAGGCGGGACAAAACAGTAAGCATATGAAAGACAGGGTGTGCTCAGACGACCCTAACATTCTGACCAGAGAATTTGTTCTGACTTTTTTACATTTGATCTCTATTTTTTATTATAAATAAAGAACAAATCTATTTTACAAGCACTTAAAGGGCAGCTTTGATCACTCTAAATGAAATATAAAGATATTGATCAAATGAAGGAGGTCTTTGAATCATGAGATTGTTCTGAAAGTGGTTGCTCAGTTCTGAAGAGATCTCTTAGATACAGTGAATCCCATTGTAATGTGATATATACATTCCTCAAAATCGTCATGTTACACAGATTTGTGCAATACAAATCACAGGGGTTATGGGGAAAGTAGGCCTAGGGACATAGTAATCAAATCCTTTATCCATAACATACAGAAAAATATAGGAACCTAATAAAAAATGGTGGACCACTTTCTCACAGGTTAAATACTTAAGAAACACGTAAGTATGGCAAGTTGCCTTGAAAGTTTGCTTGTGGAAGCAGCTGTCGAGGGGCTGCAGCTTGTGGGTTGCTGTAAAATGGAGGGAGGAAGGTTATCTGAAATCAGAGGGAAAGTTGTAATACCAGATATAGGTGGTATGATTGTATAGTTTTGGTTTTGTATTTTTTTTTTTACTTGTTGCTCTGGGAATCACAGTGCATATTTATGTAACTTATCACACCCTCCTAGTATTGACATTTTCTCTCTTCAAGCAAAACATAGGTCCATTTAAGTCCTTTTATGCTCCCTTTTATCATTTGCTTATCCTCGATTTTTCCCTTATATACATTGTGAACCACACCAGATGATATAATTTTGCTTTCAATAATCTAAAATAATTTTTAAAACTCTAGAACAGATGGCTAGTCTCTTATATTTACATGTATCTTTTCCCATTCTTTTGGTCTTTCTCCATTCTCAATGTTTCAAGTTTTCTTTCATTGTCATTTTCTTTCTATATGAAGAATTTCCTTTGGTTATTCTCTTAAGGCAATTCTGCTGGTAACAAATCTTGTTAATTTTCCTTCATCTGAAAATGTCTTTATTTCATCTTCATTCCTAAAGAATATTTTTTGATATGTAAAGAATTCTGGGTTGACAGTTCTTTTCTTATAGCACTAGAAAAGTTTTGTGCTACATACTTCTGATCTCCATGGTTTCTGATGAGAACTTCACTGTCATTCAAACCTGTATTCTTGTGTATGGTTGATTTTAAGATTTCTTTTGTCTCTAGTTTTCAGAAGTTTTATTATGATGTGTCTGGATATGGATTTCTTTCAGTTTATCCTGTTTGTTTTTTCCTCAGCTTATTGAATCTTTAAGTTATGTCTTTTACCAAAATTGTGAAAATTTCAGCCATCATTTCTTTGAATACTTTTAAGCTCCATCTTCAGCTCCTCCTTTGGGATTCTGATGACATGAATATTAGACCTTTTACTATTGTTCCAAGTTCTCTAGGCTCTGTTCATTTCTTTAAAAAATCTATCTTCTCTATGTTAGTTTTATTGGATGATTTCTATTGATCTAGGATACTGTTTCCTTTATTGTCTCCATTCTGCTATTGAGTCATTACAATGAGTTATAAATTTTTGGGTTATTGTATTTTTCAGTTCTAAAATTTCCATTTGGTTCTTTTTTTATATCTTATATTTCTTTGCTTGAGACTTTTTTTTTTTTTTTTTGAGACAGAGTCTCACTCTGCTGCCCGGGCTAGAGTGCCATGGCATCAGTCCAACTCACAGCAACCTGAAACTCCTGAGCTCTGCTTGAGACTTTCTGTTTTGTCATTTGTTTTAAGACTATTTGCTGTCTACAAGGAACTCATTTCAAATATATTGATAGATATACATTAAAAATAAATGTATGGGAAAAGATACACGAATCAAAAGAAATCCAGCATGGTTATGCTCAGATAACATAGACTTCATAATGAGCCAGTTTCTCAAAAAATACAAACTACCAAAATTCACCTGAGATGAAACAGATAATCTTAATAGTCCTGTAACTATTAATATTAAAGAAATTGAATCAGTAATTTTTAAACATTCAGAAAAAGAAATCTTCAGGTTCAGATGGTTTTTCCAGAGAACCCAACCAAACATTTATGAAAGAATTAACATCAATTCTGCACAGTCTCTTCAAGGGGAAAAATTCTTAGACATGACATCAAAAACACAATCCATAAAGAAAAAATGAATAAACATTTTTAAAATTAAAAATTTTTAGTCTGTAAAAAACTTGAAGAGGATATGACAAGACAAGCCATTGACTGTGGGAAAACATTTGCAAATTTCAGATCCAACAAGGGATTCATGTACAGAATATATAAAAAACGCTTTCAATTCAACAGTAAGAAAACAAACAATGCAATTAAAAAAATTGGCAAAAGACTTGAACAGACGCTTCACCGAAGAAGATAATAAGGATCTAAAAATGCATGAAAAGATGTTCATCATCACTAGCCACTAGTGAAATGAAAATTAAAACCACAATGAGATATTACTATATACTTATTAGAATGGCTTACATGAAGAATACTGAAAATATTAATACTAAGTGCTGACTGGAATATGGAGAAATGGGAACTCTCATACAATTCTATCAGGAATTAAATATAATACAGCTACTCTGTAAAACATTCTGGTGATTTCTTACCATATTATCCAGCAATTATGATCCTAGAGAAATTTATCCTAGAGAAATACAAACTTATGTTAACACAAAAACCTATACAATAATATTCGTAGTAGCTTTATATGTAGTAGCCCCAAATTGGAAACAGTACAATATCCTTCAATGGGCAAATGGTTAAACAAATTACACATTCATGTAATGAATTACTACTCACCAAAAAAAAAAAAAAAACAAAGTATTGATGCAGGAAACAACGTGAATGGATCTCCACAGAATTATGCTGAGTGAAAGAAAGCTAATTCCAAAAGGTTACATACTCTGTGATTCATTCACATAACATTCTGAAGATGATAAAAGTATAGAGATGGAGAATATCTATTAATAAAAGCAAATAGGGAAGGAGAGGGAGTGTATAATTATAAAGGGGCAGCACAGGGAGTTCCTTTGTAGTGACAGAACACTTCTGTGTCTTGATTGTGATGGCTATAGCCATCTGTGCATATGATAAAATGTAACAGAATTATACAGAAAAAGATATAAAATGAGTGCATGCAAAAAATGGTAAAAATATGAGTAAGGGCTGTAGTATATAATTGTATTGAGCCAATTAATTTCCTCTTTTTAATATGCACTTTATGTAAGATATCACTATTGGGGAAACTGGGGTAAGGGGACAGGACTCTGCTAATTTTGTAACTTACTGTGAGTCTATAATAGTTAAGAAATAAAAAGTTATCTCGGCCAGGCGTGGTGGCTCATACCTGTAATTCTAGCACTCTGGGAGGCCGAGGCAGGAGGATTGCTTGAGGTCAGGGCTTTGAGTGAGAATAGCCTGAGCAAGAGCGAGATCCCATCTCTACAAAAATTAGAAAAAATTAGCAGGATGTGGTGGTGCATGCCTGTAGTCCCAACTACTTGGGAGGCTGAGGTAGGAGGATCATTGGAGCCCAGAAGTTTAAGGTTGCGGTGAGCTGTGATGATGCCACTGCACTCTACCTGAGGCAACAGAATGAGACTCCTCTGTCTCCAAAATAAAAAAAAAAGTAATCTCATTGTGGGTTTGATTTGTATTTCCCTGATGATTAATGATGTTGACATCTTTTCATATACCTGTTGGCCATTTGTTCATCTTTGGTAAAATGTCTATTTGGGTCCTTTGCCCATTTTTAAATCATTTTTGTCTCTTTTTATTGAATTGTATGAGTTCCTTATATATTTTGGATATTAACCCCTTATGTATATGGTTTACAAATATTTTCTCCTGTTGTGTAGGTTACCCTTTTATTTTGTTGATTGCTTTCTTTGCTGTACAGAAACTTTCTAGTTTGATGTAGTTCCACTTGTTTATTTTTGCTTTTGTTGCCTGTGCTTTTGGTGTACAATCCAAAAAGTCATTGCCAAGATCAATGTCAAGGAGCTTTGCCTCTGTCTTTTCTTGTACAAATTTCACAGTTTCAGGTCTTACATTGAATTGATTTTGGGGTATAGAGTAAGAGAAGGGTTCAATTTCATGTTTTCGTATGTGGATATCCAGTTTTTCCAACATCATTTATTGAAGAGACTATCTTTTCCCCATTTTGTATTCGTGGTGCCTTCATCTAAAATTAGTTGACTGTATATGTGTGGGTTTATTTCTGGTCTCTTTGTTCTATTCCATTGGTCTATGTGTCTGTTTTATGCCAGTACCATACTGTTTTGATTACTATAGCATTGCAATATAGTTTGAAATCAGGAAGTGTGATGCCTCCAGCTTTGTTCTTCTTGCTCAATGAATTATTACTGAGCAATAAAACTAAAGGAGCAATAAAAGATTGGTTTTGCTATTGAGAGTCTTTTGTGGTTTTATATGAATTTTAGGATTGTTTTTCCTATTTCTCTGAAAAAGTCATTAAAATTTTTGATAGAGATCACAATGAGATATCACTGCACACCTGGTAGGATGACTATCATCAAAAAACAAAAAGATAAGTGTTGGCAAGGATGGGGAGAAGAGGGACGACTTGTACACTAGTGAGGGGAATGTAAATTGGTCTAGCCATTATGGAAAACAGTATGGCGGTTCCTCAAAACATTAAAAATAGAACTACCATACGATCCAGCAATCCTACTACTGGGTATATATCCAAAGAAAATAAAATCACTATCTCAAAGAGATATTTGCACTCCCATGTTAATTGAAACATTATTCACAATAGCCAAAATATGGAAACAACCTAAGTGTCCATCAACAGATGAGTGGATATAGAAAATGTGAGACACACACACACACACACACACACACACACACGCACAAGAATGTTATTCAGCCTTTAAAAAGAAGGAAATCCTGCCATTTGGGACAACATGGATGAACCCTGAGAAGATTATGCTAAGTGAAATAAGCAAGACACAGAAAGATAAATACTGTTATGATTTCACATATGTAGAATGCTTTTAAAAAGTCAAACTCATAGTAAAAGAGTGTGGAATGATGGTTACCTGGGGCTGGGAGGTGGGGGAAAAGAGGAGAGATTGGTCAAGTGTACAAGATGAGTACTTTCTGGAGACCTAATGTACAGTGTGGTGACTATAGTAAATAATAATGTATGCTTGAAATTTGGAAAGATCTCAAATGTTCTCATACAGAAAAAGAAAAGGTAACACTGTGAGGTGATTGATGTGTTAATTAGCTTGATTTCACAATGTATATGTATATCAAAACATCATGTTTTGCACCCTAAATATATACAATTTTTATTTGTCAATCATGTGTCAATAAAGCAAAAAAAATTGTTAAAGTATAAAAAAGAGAAGAAACTTACAGTATCCCCTGATGTTCTAATACTCATTTGGCCTTTGTTTGCTAAAGAGTGTTGTAACAGAAATAAGGGTCTGCAAAAGGACAAAATGTTTTATGAGTTGTCTCTTTAAAATACCTCACCCTTTTTGAGGAATTAAAACCTGCATTCCTGCCTGAGGCCAGGAATGGTAATCAGAGGGACATAGGAGTGTTTTTTATTCTTAGTTTTAAACCACAGGAGATGGCTCAACAAAATTATCCAGGCAAAGGTCATGGGTTCATCTTCACTGAAGATAAGGTTGACCAGGACCACCAACCATAGTTAAATAGCAATAGCCTAAAGTCGAAAACTCCCTTTAAAAGCTCTGTATTTCTGCTTAAAGGGAAGATGATAGTTCCTGCCATCCTTCTCATTTGCCAGCAAATTAATAAACTTCTCTTTCCTTTTCCTCAAACCACTTGTCCTTGTTCTTCATTTGGCCTTGGTGGACAAGTACACATGCCTGTGAGTGTCACTCTGCTAGATACAACAGCATCTGGCACCCATTTGGCTTCCTCTTAATTACAATTGGGATGCTTGTGACAGGGGCATGGATGAATTTCAGCTTTACAATATCCAGGAAGGAAGGGTTTGCTGAGGAAATCAACAGCAATGAAGACTGCAAAGAAAATGGCTAAACAATTTATGGGAACAAAATGGCTTGAAAGTCCTTCAAAAGCTTTAGAGGCACCATTTCCCTATAATTAACATGCAAACTATAAGTAATGTGTTTATTAAATCAGAATCTAGAAGCACTTCAAGGAATCAAAACTTAGTTAATGTATTTCCTATATGCTTTGAAAGTAGTGAGATGGTATGTACGTAGAGAGGGAGAGGGAGAAGGAATCAATAAGAAAAGACAAGGGTGGAGTCTACATATCTAAAGACAGATAGACTGGGATAAATTATTTGGGCCTTAATTTCCTCACACCAGTGGGAATAATTATAAAATATCTAGCTCATAAGGCTATTGTAATAAATAATGATCTATGCCAAGTGCTTAGCACAGAGCCGGGCATGGAGAAAGTACTCAATAGATGGTAGCTACTCTTAGCTATTCCTAAAACCTTTTCTGGAAGAGGGAAGGTATTGTGGGTGGGAAGCACAGAATGAATCAAAGTGTGGATTCTGGAATGACAATAATGTACTTAGAAGGACAATGATGAGACCTGACTCAAAGTGGAAGATTCATTCATTCAGTAGATGGGGATGGAATGATTGTGGAGAGGTACTGAAGCAGTGGAGAAAATGGGGATATTTTAGGGAAAAATTAGTGTGAAGAGGCAGAACAGTTGGGATGGGGAAGTCAGTGGGGTGGGGTGGGGCTAGCAGGAGGCTGCTGCAGAACAGGAGAGAGGCAGGGGATGTACTAATGAAGAAGGAACCAGATGGCAAAAATGTTGTGAAACAAGGATCCTCAGGCCTTGATTCCTGACTGTTTGTGGTAGGAGGAAAGAAGGGAGAAGAGAAACCTGTACTTGTTTGTTGAATGGCTAAAGTTAGTTGGAGAGGCTGGTTTTACTCTAGGTGGAGATCTGACACTGGAACTCTGCCTGCTTCACATTGAGTACTCCCTGTGTGAGGTGACTGCAGAAGACTCCAATTAGTAAAGGTCCAGACACCAACAAGGCCAAGGTGTCTGGATCTCCTTTCCAGAATTCCTGGAATCTAAACAGTTCTGACTCAGAGTGACTCACGTGGATGTTACATGAGACTTCCCATTATGCTGCTTTTTGTTATGAAATAACCAAAGATGCTAATTTGACAACACGCACTATCCCCCTCAGAGATTACTTTTTTTACTGACAGATTTCAGCACTGTTCTAAACCCTCAGTCCCAGTCCTATTGGAACAAGATTTGCTACATCAAGAAGGCTGTTTCAGAGGCCTGACTCCAATATGGCTCCCATTCCAACCTATGGCATCTCTGGCCTCAGACTAGTTACAGTTCAGACATCTAGACCCTTACTGCCCAGAGTGTGGTCCAAGCACCAGTAGCACTGGCATTACCTGGGAGCTCATTAGAACTGAAGAATCTCAGGCTCCATTCAAGACCTACTGAATCAGAATCTGCATTTTAACAAGGTTCACACATTAAAGTCTCAGAAGCACTAACCTAGAGCATGGTTTGGGGGGTTAGTTTTTGGATTTTGGGGGGTGAGGAGAAAAATGACTTTAATGTAAATGTTAAATGATAGTATGATGAGTCCCAGTTTCAGAAATTTGGAAAAAAATAGTGAATCATAGAATTGAGGAACCCTGGTAGTTATACATTCAATAAATCTATTCAATTAATCTATTATTTTGGTAACACAGGTAGAGGAGGATGATGATAGTTAACATTAACATTCATTGAGCACTTAGTCTCGGGTACTGTACTAAGCGCTTTTTGGACATTATCTCATTCAACCTTCAAAATAATATATAGTCTCACAACAAACCTATGAAGCAGGTACTGTTACCGAAAGCTCAGCACTTGTCCTTGAGGCTGCATCAGAAGAACGAGAACAAGTAGTTTGAGGAGAAGGAAAGAGAAGTTTATTACTTTTCCAGCAAAGGAGGAGGATGGAGACTCCTGTCTGAACTGCCATCATCCTCATAATAAGCAGAAATACAGAGCTTTTGAAGGGTGGTTTCTCAGCTTCAGACAATTTATGTTCAACTGTAGTCGATGATTCTGATCGTCCCATCTCCACTGAAGACAATGCTGTGACCTCCACCCAGGACTTCCCTCTGCCAGGTCCAGGCTGAGCCATCTCCTGTAGCACAAATAACAAAAGACTACCCTGCCCCTTCCAACCACTGGTCTGAGGCAGGGATGCAGATTTTAGTTCTCAAAAGGAGTGAAAGGATGTTCTAAAGAGACAGAAAATATTTTTGCAGGTTTTTTTCAGACCATTCCCTCTGTTACATATTCCCCACTGTCAATATTTCCCTTCCATATCTATGGAAGGAAGGGCAACTACTCTGTTACAGTACTGTTATCATCCCCATTTAACAGATGAGAAAACTGAGGCACAGGCTTTGATCACCACACTGTATTACCAGCTGAGATCTCCCTGATCTTCATAGATTTGGGGGAAATCAGATCAAACACCCACCCTCTTTACTTGACCTTACAATTCCTGCAAATTCTCATGGGCTTATATTCTCATGGTACATTCTATCTCTGGCTTTTCCATCTCTGTTCTCCTCACTCCCATCCACTCATCTCATACATTCTTGTCAAGTGCTCTACTCTCTTCCTTTTCCTTCCCTCTCTCTCTGTTCTCCTTCCAGCTTTCCCAGGAGCAGAACCAATTCCTCTTTTGTTGTCTCATGCATGGCAGTTTAATGAGGAAAAGGAGGGATGCAGGTACAGGAATATTTATAGATTTGGTATAGTTCCTATTTTGATGGCTTCTCTTAACTGGCCTTTATCAATTACAAAAGCAATATATGCTTGTGAAAAATTTGCCAAAATACATAAAGTAATAGGTGAAAATATTGATCTGATTATTTTCCTTAATTCTAATCCCTAGAGGTAAATACAGTTAATTGTTCAATATGTATCCTTCCATATTTCAGCTGACAAAATTTCCCTATCCCAGACCCAGGAAGTTTAATGGTCTCTCCAAGATGTCCATATTGTCATGGTCACTTGGTCACTTTTAGCTTAAAGAACTCTGTGCTGGCCAATCACTCTATCCTATTTACATTTTAACTCCTGTGGCTGATCTGATCTTTTCTCCTTTCTCTGAAGCAACTCCTACATGAGACTCAGTCTCTTTTCCTTAATTTCCACCAAAATCACTCACCAAAAAAAAAAACATCTGCATGTGTAACAGACTTTACTTAAAGCTTAGAACAATGGAGGGGAATTGATACCATAGCCATGCCAAACCTTTTGTCCACTTCCCTAATAGAAAATTTTCACTGTTTTCACGTCATCTTGCCTAGCTGCCTAGGACCTCAATCTCCACATTGCAAGAGGCTTATCAAGATATTTTCCTTAAAAAATGCATCTATCTCCCTAGGAAAACTCTACTAATTAAATTTTACTATTAAAATAACAAATTCTCACCCCACATATACAGATATATATATATATATATATATATATATATACATACAGAGGTTTTTTTCATTTTGTTTTATTTTCCACAAATAGAATTATATTGTACATAATCTTCTGCAACTGGCTTCTTTCACTTAGTAATATTTAACAGCTATCCTTCCATACCAGCCCATATCAATCTATGTTATTCTTTTTTAGGGGATAGAGCAATTATATAGCTGTTCCATGATTCATTATCACTCCTATATTGATGGATATTTAAGTTATACCTATTTTTCCATGGTACAGATGATGCTGAGATAAACATCCTTTAACATGGGCTGGGTGTGGTGGCTCATGCCTGTAATCCTAGCACTTTGGGAGGCTGAAGCAGGAGGATCACTTGGGGCTGGGGGTTTGAGAACAGCCTGAGCAACATATCAAGACCCTGTTTCTACAAAAAATTTTAAAATTAGCCATGTGTGGTGGTGCATACCTGTAGTACCAGTTACTCAGGAGGCTGAGAAAGGGGAGGATCACTTGAGCCCAGGAGGTTGAGAGTGCAGTGAACTAGGGTCCCACCACTGCACTCTAGCCCTGGCAACAGAGTGAAACCCTATCAAAAGAAAAAAAAGGCATAAAGCTTTGCACAATTGTTTGATTATTTCCACAGAAATGTTCCTCAAAATGGGAATACCTGGGACAAAGGGCATGTGTGCTTACAGTCTGGACAGATCATGCCCAGTTGGCTGCTATAAAGGCCGTATTGATCTATATTCCAACCTACGATGTCTGGAGGTTTTCCTTTTGTTACAGTTTTTCCAACTCTTGACGACAATTTTTTTCAATACTCATTTATACTTCTTTGATTATGGGTGAGATAGAATGGATTTTTATGTGTTTCTTGGCCATCCATGTTACCTCTGTGACTGGCCTGTTTCTGTTTTTTGCCCACCTACCACTCCCTTGCCATTAGTGTTTTTAACTGCCCCCCCTTTAGGTCCCTCCATGTATCTCAGGCTCAAAACCAGGTTCAAAATACACCTTTACCACTTAAGGCTTCCATAGCATTACTTATTTGAGATGTTCTATTTTATTTAATATATTTTCTTTCATTCTTAATATGAAAAGCAGGCTGCCTTTTTAAAGTCATTCTTTTCTTTTTTTTCCCTCCATCTTGTCATGGTTACCATAATGAAGTCATTCTTTTCAATAGTCATTCTTTTGGAGAATATTTAATTAAATGGAAAACACAATGGAGTGTTAATATAACCATTCCTCAAGAAGTTTAGAGCACTACAGTCCCACCTTTGTGTAATCCATGCATGTTTTTGCTAAAGTTGAAATCACAGCTGGGGTATAATTTGGTTCCTCATTTTTGGCATTTATCATTGGATCATTATTAACCTTGGGCTTTTGTCATCAACCCAGGGTCCATTTGCACTCCCTTGCTCCCTCAACACAAACCATAGCCTGTGGTTTGAGTTTTGTTGCTGTGCTTAGTAAAGGAGGACTTGACTCTGTGACTTATGGGAGTCACAGGTTCTAGTTCACTTCTTCTACCTGCTCCCAGAGCCATCGTTTTATTTTACCTTCCCAAGGGAGCTTCCAGGTGAAAATATAATTACTGAGAAGTCATATGGCCTGAGGAAAGTCTACAGGGGCAAAGCTCCTTTGGTCTTGGAGCCAGGGCCTGAAACAGGCTGGAGCTGGCCCAGAATAGGCTAGAGATCAGGAAGTCCAAAGCTCAGGAGAGAAATCATTCTGAAGCAAAAGACATCTGTGCAAAGCAATCTGCTCCAAAAAATGTGAAATGAGATGAAAAAAAAAAAGAAATAGAAGGCACTATGGATCAGCATCGTTTCAATTCTATTTGAGCGTGTGGGTGTTTGTGTCACACAGCTTGTCATATAAAGGAAAATAATAAAAATAAATTACCCAAACCTTAACAGTGGTATCTCTGAATGAGGTAATTATAGGTAATTTTACTTTTTTCTCACTATGATTTTCATTTTTTTAGAAAATTTCTAATTTTTTAACAATAAACCTATATTTGTTTTATAATCAGAGAAACATGAACACTGTTGTTTTTTTAAAAGCAGGTCATTTCTTTCTATATGTCCCAATGTCATCTGTTGAGCAGTAGGGAACTGAGGGGAGTGGGTTTTGATTTCTAAATCCTAATATGTTGAACCAAAGGAGATGTCTTAGTCTGCTAGGGCTGCCATAACAAAATACCACAGACTGGGTAGCTTAAACAACTGAAATTTATTTTCTCATAGTTCTGGAGGCTGGAAGCCCAAGATCAAGGTGCCAGCAGGGCCCATTTTTGATAAGGACCCTTTTCCTGTCTTATAGATGGCTGCCTTCTTGTGCTGTCCTCCTACGGCCTTTCCTAGGTGTCTGCATGGAGGGACACCTCTACTGCGTGGAAGAGGAGGGGGAAGGAAAAGGAGAGAGAGTGAACATATGCACACAAAAGCGTGTGTTCTAATGTCTCTTCTTATAAGGACACAAATTCTACTGGATCAGGGCCCCATCCCTATGACCTTATTTAACCTTAATCCCTTCCTTACTCCAAATATAGCCACACTGGGAGTTAGGGCTTCACCATATGAATTTGTGGGGAGGACACATTCAGTCCACAACAGAAGGAAAGGGAAGGGATCTATATACCTATGCCAGGCAGTTTCACACATAATCTCATGAAATTCTCACAATAATCTTGTAAGATAAGTGTTTTTTCCCCATTGTATATGTGGTAATAGCAATAGTAAAATTTATTAAGCACTTACTATGTGGCAGGCACAGGGCTATGGAGGATTCCTGTTAAGTGGTGGAAGAAAGCTTATTGAAATTGTCGCCTGCAGTTATGTGGAAAGTAGAATACACAAGTGATGAGCATAGTTATTCAATGAACAAGATTTTCAAGAAAAGTATTGGAGGTGTGGGCTGTTTTTTTTTTTTGTTTTTGATGCTTATAGTAAAATGTGAGAGGAGAGACATAAATTGAGGGAAGAACTGTTAAACCAGAAAGGAACCAGTGCTTAATGATTCTCGGCCTCTCCAGATGGCAAAAGATGCTAAAATTAAGAAATGGCTTCCAATCACTGTTAGGAAAGCATGACATAGAGAAAAAGCTAAGGGTGTCTGCACAGCCTTTTGTTAAAACCTCAGAAAGATCAAAGGATCAGAGTGGTATTCAGTCACACAAAGGGCCCTTTCAAGATAATAAAAGGTGTGACTCGCAGAACCTCTGAATCAAGAGGGCCTCCCGGAAGCTTAAGAGCTGTGTGTACCTCAGCCATCTTAGAAGTAGTCCAAGATAAAGAAGGGCTTATCTCAAACAAACAGATCTGTAGATAAGTCTCTTTTCTAATAGAGTAAACCCCAGTTAAATCCACTGAAGATTCAAAAGGTTTAAGAAAGTTATTTAAGCAGAAATACACCAGCTTGGACTGAGACAGAGAGAGAACGAAATTAAATTAGGCTGCTGGACCCCCAAAATTCTACTGGCAGGAACCAGGCTGATAAACTGCTCAGCTGCAAACATGTGCTACCTTTCCTGAGACTAAAGAGCCTTAAGAACTAATCAAGAAACATTCCACATTTGCCCAGCTGGATTTCAGAATTGCCATGGACCGATAACTCTTTGATACCTCCCCTTTCCCCACTCCTTTTCAAATGGAAATGTCTTTGTCAGTTATCCTGGGCCTATCCACCATTTTATGTTGGTTGTATGGGGGACAGATTACTTGTCTTTCATTTACAGATCAACAGATTGAGAAGAATTTTACCTAAAAAGCTATATCTACACTTGGACTTGATTTAGATGATGAGATTACAGATTTTAAGCAGATGCTGTAATGGGATGAGATTTTGGGGAATGTTGGGAGGGAATGAATGTATTTCGCATGTGGGAGGTACATGAATTGTTGGAATTCAAGGGGTGGACCGTGGCAGAAAGACTCCAACATGGCCCGCTTTCTAAAATTCATGCTCTTGTGTAATCCTACTCCTCTTGAGTGTGGGCAGGACCTGTGACTTCCTTCTAATCAACAGAATATAGCAGGGGTGACAGGATGTCACTTCTCTGATTACATTACATAATCTTGTAAGGTGTCTCCTGCTAGGAGACTCTTTTCCTTGCTGGCTTTGATGAAGCAAGTGGTCGTGTTGGAGAGGCCCACAATGACAAACATGATGGTTAATTTTATGCGTCAACTTGGCTGTGCTACAGTGCCCAGATATTTGATCACACATTATTCTGGATGTTTCTGTGAGGGCGTTTTTGCATGAGATTAACGTTTAAATCAATGGAATTTGAGTAAAGCAGATTGCTCTCTATAATGCAGGTGGGCCTCATCCAATCAGTTGAAGACCTGATTGGAATGAAAGACTGACCTGCCCCGAACAAGAGGGAATTCTTCCAGCAGACAGCCATGAACTGCAACATAAGCTCTTCTCTGGGTCTCTGGCCTGCCAGCCTACCATGCAGATTTTGAATTTGCCACTTTCCATAATCATGTGAGTCAATTCTTTAAAATACATCTCTCGATGTATACACATGTGCACGTGCGCGCACACGCGCGCACACACACACACACACACACTCACATCCTATTGGTTCTGTTTGTCTGGAGAACCCTGGCTAATACAGCAAGAAACCAAGAATGGCCTCTGGCCAACAGCAAGCTAGGAACTGAGGCCTTTGGTTTGGCAGCCCAGAAGAAATTTAATGCTACCAACAATCACGTGAGCTTGGAAGTGGATTCTTGCCTAGTTGAGCCTCATATGAGAGCCCAGCCCTGGCTAACACCTTGATTGAAGCCATACAGAGGACTCAAGTGAGCCATGCTGACTCCAGACCCATAGAAGCTGTTAGATAACTGTGTGTTGTTTTAAGCTGCTAAGTTTGTGGTAATAGTGTTACACAGCAATAGGTAACTAATATAAGAGGGTTTAGAAACTTGAGGATTCCTGTCTACAAACTGAGTATAATTGACACTTATTTTTTCTTTCAAGTGTTCTCCTAGTTTCTAGCAAGTCAGCCCTGTGTAATGCTTCCTTAACAGGAATATCCCATGGAAATATTGAAGCACTGTGATATTACAGAAAGAGACTTGGGAGTCATAGGGACCTGGACTTGAATGCCACCTCACCATTTACTATCTGTGTGACCTATGGCAACTCACTCTACCTTTACACCAGCATGAACTTCTCTTTCTTTATTCAACATAAAAGCATTTAATAACAGTATCTACTTCTCAAGGTTGTTGTGGGGATTAAATAAAATAATTGATGTGAAGCATAGAGTCTAGTACTTGAAGCAAAGTAAGCAATCAATATGTGAAACTTTGAAAAATAATTCGCAGAGCATTCCTAAACCTGTAAAACCCCAAGGACAAACACCATTGTCTCTATCTGCCCTGGATCCAAGGCCACTTGGTCATCTGGGGCAACATCTGGCAGTGGCGTGATGAGGATCTGGTGACTATGTTCACCACTCTCTCCATATATAGAAGGCCTGGAACTGTCACATCTAATAAATGTTTGCTGAAGGCATACAGGGAAAACAAACAAACAAAAAATCCAAAATCTCCACTAGATGGCAAGCCCTGTGAAGACAAGGTTCATGTTTGTGGTGTTTGTTGCTAATATTCCTAGCACTCAGACCAATGCCTAGAACAGAATAGAAGCTCAATAAATAGCTGTTAAATAAAAAAAAATGAATGAATGACTACCTTGCATGTGGAGCATGAAGAGAAGTATGTGGGTGTTTTTTCCCAACGTGTGGCTCCTCCACCTAAATAGCTCCTCAGAGATCCCTGATAGTAACCCTGATATCATCTACCCTCAGGCTGAATTATTTCTACTGCTATTCTGGAGAACTGCTAATTTCCCCCAAAGAGAGGCCAACAGTTGTGGGAGCAGTGTCTCTAGTTATTTCATTAGAGTGAAGCAGAAAGGGAAATGCCAGTTTTTGAGGACCTACTGGGTACCAGGGACTGCTAAGCTTTTTATACACATTACTTATCTCATTAATTTCTTATTGCAATTCTCTGGGTTAGGTATTAATATTATCTCCATTTGGCAAAAGAGATAACTGAGAAACAGAGAGGTTATGTGCCCTGCCTAGGTCACACACCTAGTAAGTGGCAGAGTTAGGCTATGAACTGAGACCTGCCAGACTCCAGAGCCCATGCTCTTCCTAGTAAACCAGTATTTGGATCTGGCAGTAGCCACAGCCTTTTAGAAAGTCCAAGGGCAGGAGCTCCATCTTATTTGACTTTGTGCCTCAAGTTCTATCATAGGGGTTGTCGAATAGTAGAGACTCAATTAATGTTTAATGAATTAATCTATCAGTGGAAAACTCTTCCCATTTATTCATTCAATAAACATTTATAGTGTTTATACAAGGTGCCAAGTAAGTCTAGGTATAAGTTGGGGATACAGTGTTGAACAAAAAAACCAGTGGAACTTACATTCTAACTGGGGAAGATATATTATAAACAAACATAAAAATCAAATAATGATGACTTCTTTGAAGAAAAAAAGAGCATGATGCAATTAAGAATGACCGAGGGGTCAGGGAAGTCCTCTGTAAGAGAGGACACTTAAACTCATTGACAAGGAGCCAGTCAGTTGTGTGAAGGTTTGAAGGAAGGACATTCGAGAAAAATCAAACACCTAGTGCAAAGATCCTGAGGTAGGAATAAACTTGGGGTGTGTGTGTGTGTGTGTGTGTGTGTGTGTGTGTGTGTGTATGTAACTGAATAAAAGAAGACAGTGTGCCGGGAGCAAGTGAGAGAAGTGGGTGAATGGTAAGAGATGCAGTGTCTCAGTCTGCTAAGGCTACCACAACCAAGTACTCCACAGTGAGGACTTCAACAACAGAAATGTGTGAGGGGAGGCAAGATGGCAGATGAGAAAAACCACCATCCGGGGTATCTCTGCAAGAAAGATAGATTTTAGATGAAAGTGAAAAAAAAAAACAGGCAGACAAACATAGATCACATGAGGATCAAAAGGAAGGGTGCCTGAAACTACAGGAGACTCCATGGGAAGAAGTTGTGGAGCAGAACTGGAAGGAGAAAGGCATTATCAGGGTCTAAACTCTCAGAGGCTTGGAGACCAACAACAAAGGCAAGTGGAGCGGTTAAATTTCCCCTTCCTTGCATCTCGGACTGCTGGTGAGCTGCTGAGCTGCTTGAGAGACCTGTCGACACCAGTTCAGAGACGGCCACCGCCAGTGAGCGGTGAGCTTGCGGACAGGGCACTGGGCTCCCAGCGCCCTCAGGACACCTCCCACTCCACAGACTTATCTAAAAATGATAAAAGCCATATATGACAAACCCACAGCCAATATCATACTGAATGGGAAAAATTGAAAGCATTCCCGCTTAGAACTGGAGCCAGACAAGGTTGCCCTTTATCACCACTTCTATTTAACATAGTGCTGGAAGTCCTAGGAGAGCAATCAGACAAGAGAAGGAAATCAAGGGCATCCAAATAGGGACAGAAGATGTCAAATTATCGCTCTTTGCTGATGATATGATCTTATATCTAGAAAACACCAAAGATACTGCCATGAGACTACTGGAATTGACAAACAAATTCAGCAAAGTCTCAGGTTACAAAACCAATGTACAGAAATTAGTAGCATTCATAAATGCCAAGAACAGTCAAACTGAGAACCAAATCAAAGGCTCAATACCCTTCACAACAGCAACAATGAAAATAAAATACCTAGGAATATATGTAACTAAGGAGGTAAAAGGCCTCTACAGGGAGACCTATGAAACACTGAGGAAGGAAATAGAAGACGTAAACAGGTAGAAAACCATACCATGCTCACGGGTCGGCAGAATCAACACCGTTAAAATGTCTACACTATCCAAAGTGATCTACAGATTCAATACAGTCCCTATTAAAATACCAACATCATTTTTCACAGATCTAGAAAAAATAATTTTACACTTCATATGGAACCAGAGAAGACCCATTATAGCAAAAGCAATCTTAAGCAAAATGAACAAATTGAGAGGCATCAATTTACCAGACTTCAAGCTATAATACAAGGTTATAATAACTAAAACAGCATGGTACTGGTATAAGAACAGAGACATATACCGATGGAACAGAACTGAGAACCCAGATATAAAACCATCCTCATATTGCCATCTAATCTTTGACGAAGCAGACAAAAACATACACTGGGGAAAAGAATCCTTATTCAATAAATGGTGCTGGGAAAATCAGATAGCCACATGTAGAAGACTGAAACAGGATTCTCACCTTTCACCTCCTACAAAAATCAACTCACGGTGGATAACAGACTTAAACATAAGGCGTGAAACTATAGGAATTCTAGAAGAAAATATTGGAAAAACTCTTATAGACATTGGCCTGGGGAAGGAATTTATGAAGGAGACCCCAAAGGCAATCACGGCAACAACAAAAATAAATAAATGGGACCTTATCAAATTAAAAAGCTTCTGCACAGCCAAGGAAACTATCACAAGAGCAAACAGACAACCTACAGAATGGGAGAAAATATTCACATGCTACACATCTGATAAAAGGCTGATAACTATAATCTATATAGAACTCAGAAAAATCAGCAAGAAAAAAATCAAACAATCCTATCAAAAAGTGGGCAAAGGACATGAACAGAAACTTTTCAAAAGAAGATAGACTAATGGCCAACAAACATGAAAAATGGTCAACATCTCTGATCATCAGGGAAATGCAAATCAAAACCACAATGAGATATCACTTAACTCCAGTGAGAATGGCTTTTATCAAAAACTCCCCAAAAATAAATTTTGGCATGGATGTGGAGAGATAGGAACACTCGTACACTGCTGGTGGGACAGCAAACTAGTGCAACCTCTGTGGAAAGTAATCTGGAGATACCTCAAAGAGCTACAAGTAGAACTACCATTTGATCCAGCAATCCTATTACTGGGCATCTACCCAAAGGAAAAAAAGAGATTCTATAAAAAAGACATCTGCACTCAAATGTTTATAGCAGCACAATTCACAATTGCGAAGATGTGGAAACAATCGAAGTGCCCATCAATCCATGAGTGGATTAATAAAATGCGGTATATGTATACCATGGAGTTCTACTCAGCCACAAAAAACAATGGTGATATAGCACCTCTTGCATTATCCTGGATAGAGCTAGAACCCATTCTACTAAGTGAAGTATCACAAGAATGGAAAAACAAGCACCACATGTACTCACCATCAAATTGGTATTAACTGATCAGTACTTAAGTGCACATACAGTAATGACATTCATCGGGTGTCGGGTAGATGGGAGGGGGGAGAAGGGGAGGAGTATATACACATGTAATGGGTGCAGTACACACCATCTGGGGGATGGCCACATTTAAAGCTCTGACTTGGGTGGGGCAAAGGCAATATATGTAACCTAAACATTTGTACCCCCATAATATGCTGAAAGAAAAAAAAAAGAGAATCATAAGACAAAACATGCATTTGAAAGAATGAGGATGTACCTTCACAATTAAAAAAAAAGTGTCAAAGAGAAAAAAAAGCAACAGAAATGTGTTGTCTCACAGTTCTGGAGGCTGAAAGCTCAAGATCAAGGTGTCAGCAGGGTTGGTTCCTCGTGGGGGTTGTGGGGAGGAATCTGTTCCATGCCTCTCACATGGATTCTGGTGGTTTGCTGGCAATCTTTGGTGTTCCTTGGGTTGTAGAAGCATCACCTCATCCCTGCCTTCATCTTATCATGGTGTTCCCCCTGTGTGTGTGTGCCCGAGTTCAAATTTCCCCTTCTTATAAGGACAATAGTCTTGTTGGATTAGGGGGCCACCCTACTTCAGTATGACTCATTCTAACTTAATTATATTTGCAATAACCCTGTTTCCAAATAAGATCACATTTTGAGATACTGAGGACTTCAACATGAATTTCTGGAGAACATAATTCAACACATAACATGAGGTCAGTGAGATATGCCAGATAAAGGTCACAGAAGGCCTCAGAGACCAGGGGGAAGAGGTTTGGATGTGCTCTGGATGTAATGGGAAGTTACCAAAGCGTTCAAATTAGGCAAACAACATGATCTGATTTATGTTTTAAAAGAATAATTCTGGCTGCTGTGTTAGATCGTGAGAGAAAACAGCCCCCTATGCCTGCGTGAGTCATCTGGTTCCCCTGCTAGGAGTGGGAATTCTCGTCATAACATCCACTTACTGGACCTGAGCTTTTAGTTTTCATTGTTTATCATTAGTTCACAGAAAAAAACACATTTATCTTCCACTTTATGAGATGAACGCATCCTTCTAACCACATACAAAAGTATTGTTTGTTTTCTTTCCTGGATGTCTACTCTTTTTAAATTATAAAAGTAATACAAGCTCTTGGTAAAAACGTCAAACAACACCAATAGTGCATCCATAGTCCTCGCCATTTCCACTTTTCAATTTCTTCACAGCCACATCCACATTTTAAAAGAAACCTCTTTGGAGATCCCCTTTCTAAAATTGTTTCTGATCATCTTTATATGTCTCTATACAGATGCTGACCCACAACAAAATTTTAATACTAGGCCAACTGTCCAACTTCACCAGGCAGGCTCCTGTTGTTACCTTCTTCCCATAGACTGGCATGGAAATGTCCAGGATGAACAGGGACAGTGAGCCACACACTTAGTAGTAGAAAGATCATTGGACTTGGGATCAAAAACATTCAGTTCCTATTTCTGCTACATCACTTGCTGCCTCTACGACACTGAGCAAATCATAACCAAGCCTTAGTCTTTGTTTCTTCTCATTTTGCCTATCTCATGGGATTGCAGCGATGTACAAGGGTATTTGTGTAATAAAGCATTTCTATGTTGTTGCTACTGTAGACAACCCTCCTCTCCACTCCCTACGTACACACAGTAATATCTCTTGGTATTTGTTCATAGACAAGGGAGTTTTTGTTATGTAACTAGAACTAGCAAGAGGTGTCACGCTGGAGGAAAGGACAGGGGTCATAGGGCATAGTTAACTTTGTCAGGCTGGGTGATGTCTGGGGTAAGGGTTCTGAGTGGCTTTGCAGTCTCCAAATGTGGACAAGTAGGAGTTGGAGAAGGAGGGAACAAAGTGAGTGTGTCCCTCTTGACAACCATAGCTGACAGACTGATCTGAGGGCCTGGGATGCCCTGATTTAGCAATGTATTCCAAGTCTCAGAAAGAGAAACAATCAGGAAACATCTTGGTGGGTTCAAAGATTCTGCTAATATTCAGGAGAGGCTTCCAAACCCATAGACACTGGACTTGGGGGAAAATATTAATAGTATTTTATCACTAAAAAAGACTTTTGGTTTATGTCATTCAAAATTGACTGTGTTTTGGATTGTCATCCAGAGAATGGGTCTGTTTTTTATTATTCATTGTATCCCCTGAAGTACATGGCACCAAGTAGGTGCTCAATAAATATTGGTTGAGTGACCCGACTACTCCTTTTAAAAGAGATACATTATCTCTTTTAGCCCTCAGGACCAAATGAGTAACAACGATACTCGTACAGCCAATTTGCAAAGCCCAGTTTTCACACACAGTTTCAATTTATCATCTCAGTGGTCCAATGAGGCAGGTTTTATCATCATTCTTATTTTAAAGATGAGATTACTGAGATCCAGAGAGGTCAAATTATGGTCTTAAAATCACCTGATGAATAAGTAGAAGAACCCAAAATAAACATGTCCTCCAACACCTACAAAGGATTGTATTGTGACGGTGATGATCAGGATGTGACTCGTAATATAAAATATAAGAACCCCTTGTGGCTGGGTAAGTGTGGTGTGCCTGGAAGGTGGTGCACACCCAGGCAAGAGGCATGTCTTCAGGCAGGAAACAGGAACTAAGTAGGCAAGCTTTACTCCGCCAGCCAGCATTCAGCAAGCACCATATTGTCTGAGGACCTGCTCTGTTCTGGCCACTGGACATGGAGCTTGGGATAGACAGTGAACAAGCAGGAAAATTAGTTCTCTCAGGTGGTGGCAGGGGCCGAGATGGCACCTACCATGTCGGAGGCCAATAAGGCTTTAGGGTGGGATGAAGCCAGTAATGCCCCCTCAAGGGTTTTCTAAATATTCGTTCAAGACCTGGTGTCAAGTTGTCCAGGAATCTCTCCTTTTTTTCTTAGAGGGCGTCTTGCTCTGTCACCCAGGCTGGAGTGCAGAGGCGTATTCATAGCTCACTGTAGCCTCAAACTCCTGGGCTCAAGCAATCCTCCTGCCTTGGCCTCCCAAAATGCTGGGGTTACAAGTGTGAGCCACTATGTCCAGCCAGGACTCTCTATTTTAATACCCATTTTAGATGATTCTGATGCACAGTCATATCTGGGAGCCACTGCGATAGGCAAGCTGGATGGTTTAATTGCACATCACAACGGCAAACTCTTATTTTCCAAGCTTTTAGATGAAAAGTTCTACCTTCAGCTCAGCTGCACCATAGAGGCACACTTGGGCCAGCATATTAAAAGGGGCTGATCTCCACCACATCCCTAGGCTGGTGAGGTAACCAGGAAAATTGCCTCCAAGATAAGGAGAATCTTGTGGAACACAAAGCCATACTGTGAGATCCAGAAGTCCCTTTTCAAGAGAAGACTCTTCATCCAAGCCCAATCTTAGAGATCCTGAGTTTTGTTTGAACAAGAAAGGTACCAATTCCTTTATACTAAGTCTTGAGTCCAGGTCCTCTGGCTCCAAATCCTATGCTTTTTCCATTATATCTCTCTTCTCTTCTATTTACAGCCTCCTGAATCAAGATCCTAAAATGGTCTATTTAGAGACACTAGCAGCAAGTGATGTACAGAATGGAACTTCCTCAACTTGGCAGCTTGAGGAGGCCCTAAACTGAAAAGTGGCTTTCTCTCGCCCTGAATGTTGCTCTCTGCTCAGAGCTCTATTACTGTTTTTGAAAATAAGAATCTTCTTGTGGTTGCTTGAGCATTTCTGTTACCTACATCCCAGCAGCAATTGAGAGTGCTTATTATGAGGGAGGAAAGAGAGTCCAGGGCCTTGGGAGCTCAAGAGAAAACAGAGCCCGAGATCCTAGGAGCATGGGAGACCGGGAGCCAGGGTCCAAAGGACAGGAGCTGGGGGTCCCTGAGGAACCAAGTGACCACACTTCTTGGTTTGCCTGGGATAGTCCCAGTTTATGCCTGTTGTTCCTGGGTAATTATTACCAGCACCCTCCCAACTGTCAAAAGTGCCCTAGTCATACAACAAATGATACGGCCACCCTACTGAGGGAGGAAGTGGAGCCCTTCTTTTCCCATTGTTTTCACCTGGGACACTGCTTTGAAAAAGAAACTACAACTTCCATCAAATCGGTACTAATTGATGGTGAGTACATGTGGTACTTATTTTTCCTGGACTGCTTTTGATCCTGGGAAAATCCTTTCTATATATTGGTCTGAGTCTTCATTTCTAGGGTCCTTTTCCATTCTAGCATCCTTTGATTCCCTTATAACTTTTAATGTGCATGTATGCGTGTGTGTGTGTTGTGTATTTGCAAACTTTCTAAGTCATGTTTAATGTGTTTCCCCGATCTTGTTTTCTTCACTATTCCCATTCAAAACTTTCTTAAACTGCATTTGAGCAATTATATTCTGACTATACTTTCAATCTCAATAAAAGTATACCTGTACTAATGTTTGTTTCCTGATGATTTCTATGAAAACGAATGCCCTTTGAAAATAATTGCTTTTCTCTATTTATTTCACAAATCCTAGCAGAGAAATTATAAGGCAGTTTTTGGTGAAAATAGGTATAAAACTGAAAACCTCAAATTTGATTGTTCCTGCATTTTTACATTTTTGGGACAGATGCTGTCCAAAGAACTGGTGATTTCTACTTATGTGAATAAAATAATGCATTTTCTTTGAGAAAAAAAAAAAAAAAGAAACTACAACTTCCAGACACCAGGGCAGTAAGCTCCTTACAAACAGGGACTGCCTTGTGACTGAATTTTTTTAAATAAGAAGAAAATCATAAAACTTATCATGTATATTAAAAAGACAATGTCTGATAAACTAATACCACATGATTGAATTTTGTATTCCCAGCACCCAGCTGTATGTATGAATTAATGCTTCCTGCCCTGCCTACACCTCAGCCATAGTTCCCCTCTGGCCAAAGCGTAGCCTTATCAGTATCTTAATGATTGCACTGACATCTGGTGGTCATTTCCAGGTTTTTCTCTCAGCCAATCCTATAAAGGATGATGGATCAATCTATACCCCACACTCCATCAAAGCAACTTTTATCTGAACCCTACAGTGACTAGACATGACACTCTAATTCATAGCAAGCTGTTGATAGCTGGTAACAGATGTATTATTTTTTCTCAAAAACTATTTAGAGACAGGGATGGTGCTCGTATGGAAGGGTCCCAGTAAAATGATAACTAACATTAGAACAGAATTTTTTTTGGTGGGATTTCAGGCTTATGAGGGAGTTATTTTTACATGAAGGTATCATTCTGGAAACAATACAAGTAGGCTAAAGGCATTAATGTTCTTGGTAGCAATGACACATAAAGTCAACACACCAGTGTAGATGTGGTCAAACATCAACCAGAAAAATTCTTAAACTAAAACCTGGACACATGGTAAACTGCCTTACTAGCAGTGTCTGGCTAACAGAGAGAGGGAGGGGCTGGGGGAGGAGTCAGAGGCAGGAAAAAGAGAAAGTATGGAAGCCATACTTTAAAGTATAACTTTCCTATGTTTTCTGTGTTCCAGAAAGGTGTGAAAAGGAAATGTTTGCATATTCAACCACTTCCCCATGACCATGCTTTAATCTACAGGGTCACTTCCAAGCGTTTCCTACAGAAGACATTTTAATCCCAACACACCCTGAAGAGAGTACTAAGAACCCTAGTATTCATCAGAGGAACATTTTGATAACCCATCCTCCTCCTTGTATGAAGTGGCTCGAGGCAACAGGCCTGTCAAAACCCATGACTTTATGTCATTAAAAGCTCAAAAAGAGAGAAAAACATGGCTCCCAGCTAATTCTCATGTCATCAGGAAAGTATCACTAATGAGACAGGGACATTTAAGTAGCCATAATGAATGAGGAATCTGGGTATCTGGAATATCTCAGAAAATGCAAGCTGCCCCTCATTTGCCTCCTTATGGTAAAAAGTATTACTGAGTCTTCAAACATGGAAGTAAGTATTTAACAAATCTTTTTAAGAAGTGGGCCCACCAGTAGGGGTTTGTGGTTGTCTTTTACGCTACTCTCCCCCAAGCCCTCCACCTTGCCCCTGTGCTTCTCTGATCAGAAATCAATAGCTACAAAGTTTAGGACCTTTAAAAACACACCAGACAGCAAGTTGGATAAAGCTGTGCTTTATTACATGCATAATTACAAATCTGTGCTAAGTGAAAATGTATAAAGCAATGGCAACCTGGGTTTAAGCCACACAGAGAAAGGGCTGGATGATCCCATTAACCCTTCTGCCATTGTCCATTCCGTTGCCTTTAACATGATTATTTCCATTTCTTACAATTTGCATAGCACTTACTTGTCAAAGTACTTTCCATTCATTGTTTCAGTTTATCCTCACAACAACCCTGTGAGGTAGGTAGGGCAATTAACACTATCCCCATTTGCAGATGGGAACACTGAGGCACAGAGCGGTTAAGATCTCAAGGCTAGTTAGTAGAAGCATAGGGAATAGAAACCAGGTCTCCAAACTCCAGTCCACGTCTTCCTTTCTTAGACTATGTTGCTCCGCACCACCAGGGAGCAGAGCAAAGTGAGCAGTGAGCCACAGCTCTGGTTCAGGCTGTGCCTAGGAAGAGGCGAGAATTAAAGCTAAGGAAGCACAGCTAAAGGGCTGGCAACACTCAGATGTGCTCTGCACAGCTCAGCACCAAGCTTCCTGTGGAAAACTCGGGCTCTATTAGCTTTGGTTGAAGCCAGTTTCTGGATGCCTACCTACTGCTGATGTCTAGATATTAGCTTCAGTTGAACTCTCAGGAATTAAAATGTCGAGTCAGACAGGTTTTCTTTGGCTATTGCAGTTGGAGCCGGCCCTGCAAACAAGCTTATTACAGAGATATTCACATCGGGGCCCATAGGCTAAAACTGGCCCCCCTGATCTCCTGGTCTCAGCGGCTCACCCAACGGGTGGTAGTTTTCCCACAGCCAGAAATGAATGGGCAGAGGTAAGAGCAGGAGGCTGGCCTTGGTCAAATGAAGAAGAGTTACCAATACGATATCATTGTCCCCCTTAGCTGATGTGACCAAGGTGTTGTCAGGCCCACTCCCTTTCTGGCCTGTACCTGGTTAGCAGCATAGCTTCAAAAGACATTTTAAGAGAACAAAACATTAAACATCATTTTTTCTTGAATGGAATAAATTCTTAATCATTATGTAGTCTCAAAGGACCAAATATATAATAAAAAAGTAAATACATACTTATATAAAAAGCTCAGTACTAAAAAGGTAGGACCATGGGAGAGAAAGGACGGAGAAGTGGGGACAAGGTGAAGTGGAGAAGGAAAAGGAGCGCTCTTGAAGGGCCATACAGTTTGAGGTACTCCCAATATGACAGTGAGGCAGAACCTTCCCATCTCAGGCCACGCATTCTTCCCCTTCTTGTCAGATGGCATTTCAGTCACCAAATCCTAGACTGCCCTTGAATTCCAACAGATTTAGACTAATAGATAATGAGGTTTAGCAATGAATACTTCATATATCTGCCTTGAGATGCTAAAGCCCTCGACATTCCTGACAAATATCACTGGCTTTAGCCCTTCCAGAGGAGCAAAGCCCTGTTGGCCCCATCAACTCAGAAGGATCTTTCACTCTCTGTTCTCAGAACTATCCCCTCTCTTCCCTAAGATCCACATTGAAGACAATATGCCTGTAAAAACTCAGAGAAATCTGAATCCAGGGCCCAGTAGGGGAAGAGAAAGACATAGAGACAGAGAGTGAGGTGGGACAGAGGAGAGGGAGAGGGAAGGAGAGGCAGAGATCTTGTTAAACCCTCATATTTTTATATCATAACATGTTGTTTCTCCTCAAAAGGCCAAACTTTAGGCAAGGCATTCACTCAACGAGTGTGCACACAGATGCTGAAGACCCTTTGGCAGGAACTTAGAGGTAGGAATTTATGGCTGCAAGATTGGGCTGGGCACCTGATAGGTCCCATCCAAGAACCATTAACTCCACACATCATATACTTTCTTTCTTGGGTGATTTGGCAAAATCTGACCATATCATGAAAAAACTAATTTTGTTTCCTATATCTATTCAAAACTACTCAGATCCAGATGTTTAGAAATGAGAATGTGGCCAGCAAATGTTTGAGGAATAACTTAAAGTTGCTAGCACCTACTATTCTCAGAAATTCTCTTCTTGGAGCAAACAACTGAAACTCAAGTAGAGCAAAGTTCAGTGATCACCCCAGGTCCACTACACTGACTGAACTTCAAATTTACACAGCTCCTGGGCTGTGATCTGAGGAACTCTCACCTTTTTCTTTTCAATATATAATAAGGACACACTAGAAGGATAAAAATATAGATTTTTAAAAATTTGCTATCAAAATTCAGGACAATCTACCTAGAGCCTATCATTTAGGAAACAGCAACAGATGATGCTACATTGCTTCCCGAGCAGATATCTTGGGTCAGCCCCTTCCATAAAACTAGACTTCCCTTGGGCTGAGCACTGCTTTGAACCACTAGTTTGCTTACAAAGCCTGGCCTTTGGGGGATTACTTGACTTTTTCTCCCCTTAAGGCACATGATCAAGAAGTTTATAAATGCCAAGATGTGTGGTATGGGGGCATGGGATGGCTTTCCTTCCACCATCTTATACCATTTGTATATTTTCTTACCAGGGATCTTCCATGGCCATAATTTTCAATTTCCTCCCCAAAAGGAACCCAGGCAATCCCAGAGGTGGTTAAAAAAAAAATCAAGGTTTTAGGAGACTTAAGTTCAGACCACATATTTAGACATCTATTTTTTCAAAGGACTCAATATTCTACCTCCGATTTACATTCTAAATGCCTAATTTTTCTCAGGGATTTTAAGAGCTCTCAATGCCTACATACTACAACAAAAGACATTCTCCTGCTTTCTCTGAACTGATACGTGGCCTCCATCTAGCTATGATCCAGTATAGGGAAACCAGTTCCTCACAATACAATGTGATCAGTTATCAGTAAGTACTTTGGGAATATAAAACATACTGGCCATTTCAAATTCTCGACATTGTCTTTGATATCATTATTAAAAACTTTAGGCGCTGGGCCGAGCAGTGCGAGGCCCGGGCCCCCCCCCCAAAAAATTATACCATTCATTTTTCAAAAAACAAAAACAAAAGATACTGTGGGGTAACAAGTACACCCTCCTACTCATCATCTAACAAAACAAACCAAAATCAAGACCCAACCTCAACAGGTAATTGAACTACTTAAAACATATAGTGATGGTTAATTTCCACAATGAACTTTATTGCACGCTAAGTTTTTGAAAACACATTTGCTCCCCTCGCACCTGAGCGGATTCATAAGATCTTGGTTACGGATTACTTTATAGCCTCAGACCACACTAAGCCCCCATTACTTTATCATTCTCATGTTCAAACAGAATTGAAGACCCGCTAGAGAAATGTATCCTGTGCTCTGCTCTTCCTGTAAAGGGTTTAGATTCAGCCTTTGGTGCCAAAACAATTGAATTACTTTATAGTTCAATCAGCAAATTAATCGTTTGCTCCACCAGCTGGCAAATTTAAAGTATCGTCAATGTCAGATTATCCACCAGAGGATATCTGTTTTGTGGATCATGCCACCTCTACTCCACAGCTGGGCTAAGCCAGGATGCTGAGGCCAGAGAAAGAGGAGAGCACTGGAACATGTTTCTAATCAAACATCCAATTAGAAATGATCTTTAAAGTCACCATTATTTTGCATTATGAGTCCTCTGCTTTTTCCCTCCAACATAACTAATCATGCATTAACTGTTTCAGCTTCTTTAAATTCATCAAATTGAAGATCTGAAGATGAAAAATATAGCAGTTTGACTTTTACAAATGTATAGACTCTCACTCCTTTCATGACTGGATGTCTACCAGATATTTTTCCCACTTATAAATCCTAACTCTTTGAAGCATTCTGGCATTCTTTTGTAAACCCTTTCCTTGTATCAGGCAATTTTCTTTTTTCATACCAAAACAGTCTAGTCTCAGCTCATTAATTTTTAAATCACAAACTATCCAATCTTTTGCCATTGAGGTATGTGGCCATTTGAGACTACTGACAGACCTCTCTATACTGGCTGTGTTTGTTGCTTAAGTATGTCCAACTGCTAAACTGGCAATGGGAGAAAACATTTTTCCTTTACCTCAAGACAAGGAACTCGGCATGTCAAGGTGCTGAGCTAGCAGTCTAGTACAGAACTCTAGGCACAATTAGCCAACCTTTGAGCCAAACCATATGATCGGACATACAGTGGATACCATACACTATAGCTACTTCTAGTGTATGCACTACAAGGATTCCTGAGAAGCTAAGGTTAATGAATGAGATTTATCAGGAGTGAGGTATCAAGGGGATATTGTCATTCTCTGGAGGGCCAATTGGTGCTTAGCATCTACAAAGTATACCTTGGCACAGTGTTATCTGGTTTCTTGAAATTTATTCTCTGAAGTAGCACCTTAACACTGGCTCATCTATCTATAATCAAGAACAGAGCCTAGAAGAAACACAAAGGCAAATACCCTCCATATTGCTGCTGCACTATAAAATATGACCAAACTTATCATTGCCATCAAATACCAGAAATAGTAACATTTCCTGTTTTGCAAACTTTAGTGGGGAAGGATAGCTAATAAGACAGGTATTGAGCCAGAAATATACAGATAAGAACTTTGATTTCTGCACAATATACAGGGTGGTCAGGCAAATTGTCTCATCTTATATGAAGGAGTCAGTGGCATGGAAAGGACAAAAGAAGTAAAGTTACCGAGCTATGACTATGATATGATGTGCTTTAGAGAGCTTTATTTTCCTTTCCATTAAAATGCTAAAGTGATATATTCACAAGGAGAAACTCTGGTGACTGCCTTGATATTTTAAAGATAAAAATAAAATAAGCCTTGGCTACCTAGTTCTGAACAACAAAAGAATTTCAGATTTTGGAAAGACAATAACTAGGGGTAAAAAGTCCTAGAATCAGGGACCAGCAACTTTTAAATGAGGTATACTGAGGTGTTTGGTGGAATGGAGGGTTGGTGGGCGTAGGGTGGAGTGGGATATGCCAAGCGTCTGCTGATTTGGGGCTAGAAGGATGGTGGGAAGTGCTGAGAACAGATGTGTAAAATGAGCCAGACTGAACTCTCACCTCTGGCAGTGAAGTCTCACTGCCATGGCATCCAGTGCAGAGATGGAGGTATGGCAGCAGCAACTGGGCCACATGACAAAGGGCTGTGTGTCACCTCTGGTCTACGTGCCGTAAGATTGCCGAGTCTTAGTTTACAATTTAACTAGCCCTGGGAGTTATTTTTTGTAATAGGAATGATTAACCAGGCATAGTGCTCAATCCCAAAGAGAGGATTCAGTACTAAGGAGTAGGAAGGGGAACAGAATGGAGGGGAAGTAAATTGCACATGGGTAAAACTATAGAAAATGAAATAGTGGTTGGAATGATGGTGGTGGCTCTTTAATTCCACCAGGTGTCCCTATAGTGTGATTTCTTTTTTCAAACTGCAATAAAGGTGGTGGGAAATTGAGATATAAGCACCTTTGGTGTCACCAGGCCTTGTCCATGACCCTGGGTCTTAGGATGGCTCTGCATTTTATTTAGAATTCTAAGGACCCTCAAAGGAGTCACAGCTGCCTATCCTGTTCCAACACATTGAATATATTTTAAAGTATCCCAAGCTTAATTCGTGCTCACAGGGACAACACTGGCCTGTTACATATACTTAATGCTGGGAGGTGCAATGAGTGTCCAGTTATTTCGGTACTGGTGGTCTTTACAAAGGAATGCATGAGGATGCAGATGCAGCTCCGAATCTTCCCTGGTTTACCAGTATGCAGTTCCCTTTACTGTTCTTACATATTCCAGAAGCCTAAAGCACCATCATTCATGGAGGTGGCATCTGGGTAAGAGGATTACTTAGGACTTCACAAAAATGTGAAATTCCCAGTAGTTGACTGCTTAGAACTTTACTAATCATTCACTTCAAGGAACCTGGAAGAAATCATTCCTTGCTACTAACAAATTCACGGCAAAGTCCTTGTCTACTGGCTAACAAATACCATCTGGAAAGTTACCCTTTTTGCAGACAAGGAGAAAGCTCTATAACTTATCTTTGTGCACTTCAAAAGAGTACCAGGAACAAGCAAGCTATAAAAGTCAACCTCGCTAAATTCACTTAGGAGAGATTAACCAAAGCAGCATTGTCTTATAATCAGAAATTAAAATTAACACACACATACATACATAACAAACTAATAATGCTAAATATTGTAACAGGAACAAGAATAACATTTGAACTGAATCTTCACAGTCTAGAAACACCATTACTATTTTCCTTCTGGCTTTCCTTTCTGTGGTTTGAAAAGCAAAGCCCCTTAGTTTACAAACTTCATCTTCCACCAATGACAGTTAGATCCCAAAAAACATGACTTTTTCATCAGTTTCCTGCAGGCTATAGATCAGGATGGTTGGAATTTTCTTGCATAGTTTTCAGTGATTGCATATTGGCTAACAATTTTTAAATTAAAAAAATCTTTAAAAAAACAAATAGAATTAAACCATAGCAATCTTGTTTACTCTTTCATGAAATCTTCCTAATGCAATATCACAGAAGCCTAACTGTATTTTCTCCTAAGGAGAAGATTAATTTCCAGAGATTATGTAGTGCAACTGGTTGACTTGTAGGAAAGAGACAACACACCATATGACTTCACCATCCAAATATGGGAAACGTGTTTTGGGTACCCAGTTAACAAAATATATCCATGATCTGCAATGTCCTTCCTGTTTCATATCCAGAACAACGCTATCCTTCTAGTTGAAGAGAATGGAATCAGGATCTTGGTTTGCCATCTGTGCTATATGCTTTAACACATCCTTTTTGGTAATGATTCCAAGCAATCGCCTAAAAGACAAACACAACACAACAAAACAAAAATAAATCTACAGTTAAAATAGCTTTCCAAAAGGTGACACATTTGTCTTCCTCAGTCTTTTTCAACTTTGTCTTTGACCACTATCTGTGCTTCCAGAATGATAACAGGAGTAGGAAATGTGCTCCAGGCAAATGGGACAACACGTGGGTTCCTAAATGTATGCAAGCATTTCTACTTCTACTTTCAGACCCTGCAATTTCCTCTGGTTTAAATATTATTCTCTACATACCTGAATCTTACTTACCTATTATAGCCTCGTTCAAATGCCCCTCTTCCAGCACACCTTCCCTGATCCTACAAGCCAGCAGTAACTCTGCCCTCCACAAAGCAACGGCATGTTCTGTGCAGGCCTCTTCTATGGCACTTGTCCTCTTGGCTACTGCACTGTAACCACTGGTGTGGTCTTGCCTTCCCTACAGCACTGCACACTCCTTGAGGGCAGTGAAGATTCTTATTCATTTTTGTGTCTCCCCAAAATCTAATGGAATACCTTCTTACATGGAGTAGGAATTCAGTAAATGTTGAAAGAATCAATTAGGGAAAAGTTCCCGTCTTACTGATTTAAATACTGCCAAGACATCTGTTACACCCCTTAGAAATTTGAGAGGAAAGTAAAATTCTTATGTAACTGCTGGGTTAACATGCCATGTTCAGAAAAAATCCACCCCTCTCCTCAATCTCCCTTCTTTTTCAATAAATAGCAGAACTTTCTTTACTGGATAAGACATACCCCAGGAAGGAAGGAGCCTCGGGCTTGGGAGTCAGAAGACTTGTGTTTAAAGCTTACCTCTCCTATTTACTAACTGGGGACCCTTAGTGAAAGTTGGTTTTCTCATCCTCAAATAATATAACAACAACAAGGAGATCATAAGGACCAAATACTATAAATACACTACCTGATACCATTATAATTTCAGTGCTGCCTATGCACAAGAACATAGCTATTTCCTTTGTGGAGGAGGAACTGAGTTATTTATAAGGTGCAACTAGTAGGTCATATCTCTCAAACACATGCTCTTCCCCAAACTCCTTTTTCATTGATTATGATGATGAAAGAAACACTTCCATCTTCATCTCAGAACTTCAAAAAGGACTGAAAGTGCTACTAGTACTCATTTCAGTTGGATTCTCCTTCTCTCTCTCTACATTTTCTTTTCTCCCACAATCCAATTTACCTTCACCCAAGATTCTTACCCGTTGTGGGTAACCAGGCACTGCCGCAGTCCCAGCTTGCGGAAGATATCCACTACGATCTCCATGGGTGTAAGGTCAGTCACAGTGAAGGGGCTGAGATCCAGGATGTTCCGAAGCTTCAGAGTGGGTGGCGTATATGGTGGCATTGGAGGAGAATGCTCAGTGAAATAAATGATGGAAGTGCTCACAACCCCATCCTGTTTCTTTCGAGCATTTTCTATTTGAACAGAAGGAAAAAGAAAGTTGAAGATGGAAGTGCTAGTTCTATCCTTCTGGCCCCTAACTAGTCCCCTTTTCCCTCTGTCTTCCCCAATTTCATGTATATTTATTGAGTCCCACAGTGGGTTCCATTATCCCCTTTCTGAAATCCTTACCAATTGAAATAATGAGATCTCTTCGGAGGACAAAGCCTACAAGTCTTTGGGACTCCCGAGACACCACCACTGGAAAGCCACTATATGTGGTTTCACTGATTATGATCTCTACATCTTCCACAGTCATACTGTCCTGAGTAAGGACAGTCAACAAAGGATCATTTCTCCGGGGTTTCATCACATCCATTGCCAGGGTCTTATGAGCAAACTCTTCTTTGGCTTCAAGAAAGGGGTATCCATTGAGACGAATGTGGGCATCATAGATGCCCTCCCGCCCAAGAGCATCTGCCACCCACTTGCTTGTCATGGCTGCAGCCATCAGAGGCACGATGTATTCCAAGCCACCAGTCAGTTCAAACATTATGACAACAAGAGAAACAGTCATCCGAGTCACCCCACCTATAAAGAAATAGACACAAGCTGCTGACAGCAGGCAAAGTACAGGATTCATTACAATTATGGGCCCAGCCAGGAAAAGCTGACTTACCAGACAGAAACAATGCTAGAATGAAGTCTACCTACAACTGGCAAGACCTCAGTAATTGCATTAAAGTAAAGTTACAACAGACAAGATTCAGATATCTCAAAATAACATCTATAGGATACCTTCTCATGTAATTTTTTTTTTATTTGTCTGTTGCTTCTTCTTCCTAATAGAGAAGTAATACATACCCATTGTGGAAAATTTGGAAAATGTAAAAGAAAGTCATTATCCATAAAGTCTACCTATAAATGAGCAGACCAAAAATTTGAATGATTTTTCAAGCTTTTTTTCTATGCAAAAACATACATAAGTACACATGTTAGCTCACATTATGTTTAATTCCTCACCATGCTTCTCCCCCCTTTATGTTGGTAACATTTTGCATATTATTACAAATTTATTTAATATCATATTTAAAGATGTTAAACATATTAACATCATATTTAAAGGCTGCATAGTATAACATTATATGGATGTACCATAATTTATTTAACCAGTCCATTACTGTGCAAATTTAGGTTGATTCTAATTTTTTGCTCTTATACTGTGATGCACATTCTTGTGCAGATATTTTTGTCCAAATTTCTGATAATTTCCCCAGTGCAAAAGAGTAGAATTAGCTTTCTTAAAATGCTTGATAAATGGCAAACCCAACAGGAAATGAATGGTCATTTAAAAAATTCTGCAGTCAATTGTGTTAAATACCACTCTTTTGTATGTCACTTGGGTAGCAACTTCTCTGAAATCAATGCAAACACTACTCACCTAAGCAGGCTGCAGCCCCAACCATTGCATAAAGGCCAGGGGTGATGCAATCAGCTCCCTGACTACACCAACTATTGAAGATAGCCCACTCATGGTGGTAATAAGCCAGTTGTTCCATTCCTACTCCTAGAAGTCGACCTGCTATAGCACCAACAGCCATGCTAGGGATAAAGAGGCCAGAAGGGATCTGCAAAGAGAAAGCAATAGATGGTTAGTTGGAAATGTTGTGATTGCTTGGCATATGGTAAGGGCTAGAGGACTGACACTCTGCGAAGCAAACAGGCCAATGACAGTTTAACTATGCACTATGCTAGCAAGTGGCTGTAAAGATTTGTGTAACACTACAGGGACTAGAGGTTCTCTGGGACGTGCAGGCAAGGACGACTGCAAAGAAGCTTACCCTGATTCGAGGGTCCATCAGGCAAGAGCCTGAACTCTCCAGACCAACACAGAACTGGAGGCAGAAATTAGGCCTTTCCCAAAGAAAAAGGAAAATAGATGGAGTTTCTCATATATGCAGACATTTCTACCAATTTTGAATTCTTAACAACAACTACCCTTTATTGACTATCTACCATGTTCTATGCTGGATGCTCTACATACAAGATTTATCGGTTCTTTATAACAACCCCCAGAGGTAGGCGTTATTATTCCCAAATGTCAAAGAACCTAAGGTTCAGAGAGATTAAGTAACTCACTCAAGGTCAAGATTTAGAAGACTGTTTCTGGGATTTAAATGGAATGCTCATAATCACGCTCATATGTTGAATTGTAACCCACTGCTCACACAAAAAGGATGGCACATGAGGTTTCAGACTATTTTGTAATAGTATCAAGAAAGATTAAACAATTAAAACTTTAAAATGAGATCATGACTATAGTTGCATGATTAGCCAAAAAAGGAACCCTCATCTATCTCCCTGGTTTTTTTCTTGACTCCTAGGATACCATAATGAATTCTTAATATTCTATACTAAGAGAGGGAAATGATAAGGATAATCAAAACAGCACATTATTTTAAAATAGCCTGCATTTGATTTTGGAATATATTTGAATCTGGCATTCTGATAGTCTACAAATTTAAGTGAAAGAATGAAGGCACAAGGTGAAAATTAACTCAAGAAGTACTGCAAAGCTTTCCAGAATCTCCAGCCTATCCCTGTGTTGAAGGGACAGATGGCATTATCTCAAAGATTACAGTACTGCCTAAATGGAGTTGCCTTCTCTTATTTTCTGGCTTGAATCTCATTTCTCCAGAGATTACGGGGAAATAACATGGTAGTAGGATACCAGAGGAAGGAAAAAAAACAAGTAAATCTTGGGAAGGAAGGGGGGAAATATCTTAAAAATTTTCCTTTCTGACTTCTTCTGAAACAGGAAATTGGTAACAGTTACTCAAAGTAAAACATGCCAGTCTGATGTCAGCTTTTGACAGTTTAAATATTAACTTAGGATTACCTATGAAATGGATCCCACTTGCTGACAACTGAGCATTGATAACCAACTATAAAAAATACATTTAGCTCTATGGCCAGTTGAACCACATGAAATTGCTATTTTAGTGGTCAAAATGATTGAGTATCAGCAACTTCATTTGGTGCAACCTATTACTGTACTTTATTGGTAAACTCTCAAGCCACCCTATAAGGACTAACACTGTGTTGGTCAGAAATTGTTTTAATATAAAATGCACTGAAATAAATACCTCACCATCCTTTTTGAGGGGCAAAATACGTTTTCCACAGAAAAGGAAAAAACATTTCTTCCCAAAATTTCATCACTGAGGTTGGCATTTGTCCTACAACTTGACTTGGACAATTTGAGACAGCAGTACAATTGTCTAGGAAGTTAGAAGAATATATAGGGGTAAAAGCAGCTTTTGGGCAAGGGAGAATAATGTTGGGGGAAGTTGAAAGTGCCACATGAATTATAAGGATTGTATGATACCCGGGCTTTGCCCTCCAAAACCCACAGCCATACATACAGCCACTGAGTCCCAAAAGAATTCCTCACCTTCATGCCAAAGGTGAATATAGTAATGACAATTTTCAGTATGAGTGTCAAAGCCAGCTGCCACATTGCACTGTAGATTCCCATGCCAGCCGGTCTGTCGGGCAGTTCACCCCCCTTGCTTGTGTTGAAGCGGTTCTCATAATCACAGAGCTTGGAGGAGTCCAGAAGGCCGCAGTCATTAAACAGCTCAGAAATGAGCTCACTTGTACTCATACGGGTGTATTCATTGGGAAAAGCCAGGATGGCAGTGATGGCTGTCACAACAAGTACCTCTACGACAGGATACTTGCCCAACTGAGTGGTCTTTCGCTTCCGACACCAAGCAATGTTTGTGCGTATAAACAGAGCTCCCCACAAACCACCAAATATGCCCAGTAAGATGAATGGCACAAGCTCGAAGAGATGCCATGGGGTGTGAAACTCCACATAAAACAGAACCAGGCGGCTGTTCCCAAAAGGATTAATGGAGCGCAGAGTAAATGCTGCCACCAAGGCAGCAAAGAAGGAACGCCATAACGTTTTGAGGGGAAAATAGTAGCTGACCTATAAGAGAGAAGGTGAGAAAGCAAACTCAGTCAATATGCAGAAACCATTTCAGGTGAAAAGTTGGTACTATAAAAGCATTGGAGCCAACTTGAGGATGAAAACTTTCCAGGGATTTCTAGTCACCTGGTAAAAGCACCAAGCTGGGCAAAACACCCAGGGACTGTAATATACATAGATACTGTACATTATGTACAAAATTATTGTACTGCAATGTATAAAATTCCTGACACAAAAGCACATGCATGTTCTACAGACAGTTAAAAGTCATTACCTCTTCAAGGCTGAATAATACTCCGCCAATAGGTGCCCCAAAGGCTACAGATACTCCAGCTGCTGCTGCAGCTGACAAGACCTACAACCCAAAACTCAAAATTAGCGATAGAATAACACCATTTTCCCACATTTGATCACATTTTTAAAAGGAATACTAGTGGTTACTAAATACTTTTTAAAAACACCTTTACATGTGCCATATCATCAAAAAATGAAGCGCAAACACTGTATGCTCAATTCTAAACACACATACATGGTTCACATGCTTGACCAGGTAAGAGGGCTTTTCCTTTGTAATTAATTTAGGCATGTGCTCTATATAAATTATGCCCCCCATCACCAATACTTTCAATTCAGTAACTGCATTTGAGTTTGTAGACCTATTGATTCACCACCTAAATGAAGTACTTACAGTGATGTATTTATATAGCACTTTGTAAAGGAAATGTTTTTTAAACAAGATGTTAAAGGTGGCTCTAAAGATACAAAACAGAAGTTACAATAGGCTCACAGCTATTCAGGAGCTGCCAGTATTCATACAACAGGTATTTAGGGTTCCCTGTACTATGCATCCTATTCCATGCCCAGTAACCTATGGAAACAGAAATAAGGAAGTGACTAGACTTTTAAGGTAAGAGAAATCCTAAATATGTTTAGGTATGGCAAGAAAAGGGGCTAGGAGGCAGAGAAAGAGGAAGAAGCAATCATAGGGAAAGAAGGATAAAGAGGGAAAGAGAAGAGTGATATTGGAGAACACCACCTCTGTGTGTAGGCATGTGTATGCATGTACATGACAAACACTGGTGATGGCAAACAAACCAAAATTAACAGAAGAATCAAGTCTTTTCCTTGGATACTAGTTGTTGTGGAGAGGGAGATGATTTGGAAAAGTAAGAAAATATTTTAGAGAAAGAGAAAGTTGAACAAAATTAAGAGTTTTGAAGAATAAAAATGTTGTTGGCAAAATAAGTGGGCAGGTTTCTTGGAAGTGTAAGAGGGCCCAGGAAAATGATGGGGAGGAAAGAGTGAATCTCTGGTGTTAGCTTAGTACTCTGGTGAGTACTCTGGTGAGTACTTTGAAATTCATAGCTACAATGGCTTTCATTTGAGAAGGATGAGGACAGTCGACATGCAACTTGAGAAAGGGAATTTCAGTGACTGTATTCCAGATGAATTAGGAGGAAGAAAGAATCTGGTTGGCTACTTTGCTTTAATTTTATATTGTAGAATGGAGTCTGTTTATGCCCTTCCTTCTCAAATCTCTATTTTATTCTTAACCATATGCCCACCGTGACAAGGCAACCAGACACAAAAGGGTTACCGCTGATGGTGAGAATAACAGGAAAAAAATAAGTGGAAAGTCTAAATAAGTAAAAGGAAGTAAATTTAAGATTCAGATACAGTCATGCACCACATAACAACCTTTCAAAGACGGACTGCAAATAAGAGTGGTCCTATATGATTATAATACTGTATTTTTTCTGTCCCTTTTCTATGTTTAGATACACAAATACTTAGCACCTGCATTTCTCAGAGCATATTATCCCCATGGTTAAGTGACACGTGACTATATTCATGTGAGTCTAGTCGGAGACATATATGGCATCTGTACAGAGAAACAATCAAATCAAATTCCCCTCTTATAAGGAACTATTTGAACAAAAATCCCAATTTTATGGAATGAAAGTAACTAGCAATCTGTAATTTCAAATTCACCTCCACCCGTGCAAAACCAGCAGCAATCGACACTCTACTCTTGCCTGTTAAAATGTTTTCAATTCTTTAGCTTCTGCTGTACATTATTCCTGTTCAACAACCTCTCCAATTTAACACTTCTTTACGCCCCTCTGCCCCATGACAGGTACCTAAACAATCACTCAGATTTCCCCATCTCTCTCCCACTAGCCTTCCTCTCCTTTCTAACTGTGCCAGGAAGTTTCCTCCTTGAACTATCAAAATGTATTCCATATTTGAAATCTCAACATCTTTGAGTTTCCTTCTGGGTCTTGTGGTTAATCTTTTTTTGTTTTCAGAAGAAATCACCAGGCTCCGGTTTTGTGAAAAATGCTTTCTAATGAAATGACATTGGTCTTGACCCATTCCATATGTGATTTCTTTGTAATTCAAGGGAAATAAAGCAAGAGTCATTATTTTCTTAGGTCCTTAATTATAGCAAGACAAAAGTACCAATAACTTGGAACGCTTTTTAAAAATGTTCCTCCTCCTCAAAAGAGCATTCATTGACAACTGTATAAACATGAAAACAACTACAGAGATGTGGGACTAATTTAGCTGCGCTGAGGCAGAAGGCAGAGAAAGGTCCAATACATAGAGAAACTAATTCAAGTGTGGCATTAGGTAGAAATAAAAAATGAAAAAGCTGACATCTGAAACACATGCTTCACTTACATTTACTCCTCCACAGGAATAAACAACTTATTTAAAATCTATTATTTTTGCAACTTATTTTGTAATAGAAGCAACACGTGCTTGAATAGAATTATATATATAATAAAAAGTTTAAGTCCTTACTTCTCCTATTACCACTTTATTCTCCCACTCGCCAGAGGTAGATGATTTTAACAGTTTGGGGTTAAACCACTTTCTAGATATTTTCTAAGTGCATACATACGTACTTTTTAAAAACATTAATTGAATTATACTACACACATTATTCAGAAACTTGCTTTTTAAACATAACAGTGTTTTATAGCCAGCACTCCATGTCAATATATAGAGTTATCACATTCTTTTTAATGGTTGCATGGTATTCTATATTATGAACAAAATATAGAATTCTGTTTATTCCATCAGTCCTTATAGATGGACATTTGGTTGCTTCCGTTTTCCACTGCGTTGACAAATGCTGCACTGACTATCCCCATACACCCTTGTGCACGCACATGCGAGGATGTCTGTAGGATAAATTCCCAGAAGTAGAATTGCTGGGTCAAAGAATACTTGTATTAACATTGGTAGAATCCCCAAATTCTCACCCCTAAGATTATACTATTTATGCTCTCACCAAAAAGAGATTCTTAAGTCCATTTGTTATTACCTCTCTGCGCTTGGCTTCATTCTTCCTGTATTTGTTGAAGCAGTGGCATAGGATGTTCCCACAGCAGCAAGCCACGTGCACTAGGGGGCCCTCTTTGCCCAGGCTCAAGCCAGATGACACTGCCAGCACCAAGGTGATAGTTTTGATAACCAGGGTCCACTTACCCAAATAGCCCCTGATAATGAAACCACTCAAGATAGTTTTTATCTGCAGGTCAAACACAGAGAGATTGAATATAGACTAAGGAAGTCAACGAGACTAAGAGGAAAAAATCTGGACCTCATTATAGAAACTGTACCTTTTGAACAAGTGACATAAATGTTTGACCTATAGTGATCCCAGTTTGGGAGGGAACCCAGGAGCCCAAGAAAGTAAGAACTATTCTTCAAGCTTTCATGTTCCCCTTTTCTGGGAGGGAGGAGACCTGTGATAGCTGGGCAAGAGTATATTGTAAGCATGAGAGAGTGTGTATATGGAGAAGGGGGAGGCAGAGAGGGAGGGACAGGCGTTTTTCTTACTTTACAAAAATGGTGGCCCAAGAAGCATGTTCTGAGAGGTCAAAGTTAATGTCCCTGAAACAACCTTAAAGGTTAGATACGGTCTTGATTCCGTGATAAAGAAATTTATGACTATTACTTGGTCAGGAAACAGAGAGGGAGAGAGGGGCAAGGTCATTGTGGTAACCTAAAATGTCAGTGGTTTCAGTCACTGTCAAGCAATCTAAGCCAACAGTAGTTAAAAATAGGGTTTTAACCAACCCCCTTCTAGCCTAAATCATATTATGGCAATGTAGCAAAATGGTTTTATTTCTTCTGCTCTAACAAAGCTGAAAATACCCCTACTTTTTCAGGTCAGAATCTTGGGATCTACCCTGGGAGCTTTTTAGGTAGGGAGCAGGGAAGGTCTTCAGGAGTTTAGGTCAATAGTAACCTTCAGGAAGCTTAGAATCAATATCCTTTAAATTCTAGGTGGCCCAGGCTAAAGATAGAAGACTTGAGGAAAGACCTAAAGAGGCCTTACATGGCCTCAGGATCTAAACCTGTTTAATATTCACCAAATTGTGGTATACACTGGAATATACATTAAAACATTTTAACAAAAAAGAATTCATATTGTTACCATTGATAAACCATTTTAAGAGACTCACCTCAGGGATTCCGGAGCCACAGGCATAAGGAGCGAACACCTTGACAAGAGATACGGCAAGGAAGGCAAATAGAAGAGCCCAGAGGACGTACATGAAATAATTGACTATGTAGGCAAAGGCTCCCTGGAACAGGGGGGAAAAAGAAGATTGTTTTAGCCTATACAGACTCAGTGAGGCATGCAGCTCTTGAGTCATGCCTTTTCAGGAGAGAATGTCAGAAAGAAAAAGACCGAGATGAAATTGCTCAAGATGTCTCTTTCCAGATTGTCAGCAAAGCAATTGCTGATACACTGTCAGGTCACTTGGTGCTGAAAAAGACATGCTTTGCTGCACCCAAAGGACACTTACAGGGGATCATAAGGATGGAGGAACAAGCTGAAAACCCTGAAACAAAATTCACTTCCTATATGAGTGCTCTGATAGGTTTTGTAGTCAAATGTATATGATTCCTTGTCAATTTTACCAAGAGTTTTAAGGCCTTGGTAAGCCCCCCGCCACCCCCAACTTTTTTTTTTGGAATGGCTGAACCTTGGCTAGACATTCAAAGTGAAGACCAGATCTAAAGTTCCATGAAATCCACCTTTGGCTATCTACCTTAGTGTCAAATTCTCACAAGGGGGTTCTAGTGACAAAATTCCTGGCTGTTTTTTTTTTCTTTTTGAAATTTATTTTTATAGTATATATGATATTTAAGGTATAAAACATGTTTTATATACATATACATAATGAAATGATTGCTATAATCAAGCGAACTTACATATCCATCACCTTCCATAGCTACTTTTGTATGTGTAATAAGAGTAACTAAAATCTATTCTAACAAATTTTCAGTATACAATATTACTAACCATAGTCCTGTTGCACATTAATTAGATCTCTAGACTTATTCATCCTACCTAACTGCAAATTTGTACCCTTTGGCCTACTTCTCCCCATTTCTTCCTCCTCCCCACCCCAACTAACCACCATTCTACTCTCTGTTTCTGTTTATTAAACATTTTTTTTAGATTCCACATATAATGACTATATCTTTGAGAGAATTTTGCTACCACATACTCAGCAATAACTATGTAAGTATGAAAGTTTTGGGCCCTGACAATGCCAGATATTCCAAAAAATAAAATGGCAACAGCTATTTTTAACATGGAGAGAATATATTTTGAGACTATTCCCCTATGATAATGAAAAGAAATCTAGTTTTGACCACCAGTAGGTTCACCAACATCAAAGGGCTTGCACATAGCCATGCCTTACAAAAAAAAAGCAGTTTTGAACATTAGGAGGTTACGCTTGCTGGTAGAATTATTAGCAGTTGAAACTCACTCAAATTACATGAAATATAAAACTCAATGGACTTTTAACTTTTCAAAATACAAAGTACTATTAAAATAATTCATTGACCTAGACAAAGAGAACCAGAATTCTCAGGTTTTTTCTGAATTGTAAGTTTGACACAGGTTTTCCATTATCTAGTCCCTGGAGGAACAAATAATTGCTATTTCTTTGCCTTTCAAATGTAGCTAAGAAAGACAACGACTCCAGAGGTAGGAAATAAAGAAAGAAATGGAATACAAGGGAAAGTAACTGTAACTGGCCAGAGGCAGAGACCAGGAGGTCAAATTCTTGGCCTTTGGAGAAGGCTTCTTAAAACCTAGAAGACCCTTTCCCCAGGCAAGGATTTCATTCATAAAAAGGAGAGCCAGAGAAAGTTGTCACTTACACTCATACACACAGCTATAAAGGGGTAGCATGAGGAATCCTTGCAGTGACAGAACAGTTCTAAACTTAACTGTGGTGGCTGTTACACAAATCTATGCACGGGATAAAATTGCAGAGAACTATGTGCGCGCACACACACACACACACACACACACACAAATCAGTACGTGTAAAACTGATGAAATAAACCCTGTGGATTGTAGCTATGTCAATTTCCTGGTTTTGCTACTGTACTACAGTTATGCAAGATGTTGTCATTGAGGGAGGCTGAGTGAAGCCTACTGGGGACCTCCTTGTACATTGTTTTGCAACTTCCTATGAATTTGTAATTACTGTAAAATAAAAATGACCAAAAAAGGCAAGGGAAACACATACACTCCCCCTGAGCTGCAGGGCTTCTCAAACTTTTCTATCCAAATTCTCCTAATCTAGGAGAGTGAATAGAGAAATCAGGGTATAGGGTGAGGTACCTGGGATCAGAGCTAAAACAAAGATATTGCTTTTTTTCTTAACAAACATGGAAATTCTGCATTCCATTTTTCTTTTTTTTTTTTTTGAGACAGAGTCTCACTCTGTTGCCCGGGCTAGAGTGAGTGCTGTGGCGTCAGCCTAGCTCACAGCAACCTCACACTCCTGGGCTCGAGCAATCCTACTGTCTCAGTCTCCCAAGTAGCTGGGACTACAGGCATGCGCCATCATGCCCGGCTAATTTTTTCCATATATTTTTTTAGTTGTCCAGCTAACTTCTTTCTATTTTTAGTAGAGACAGGGTCTCACTCTTGCTCAGGCTGGTCTCGAGCTCCTGACCTTGAGCGATCCTCCCACCTCGGCCTCCCAGAGTGCTAGGATTACAGGCGTGAGCCACCGCGCCTGGCCTGCATTCCATTTTTAAATGGGTATTTATATTTAATTTTTGAAAAAAACATTTCCTCCAAATATTCAAAAAAAGCTGATGTTCTGGGAAGGCACATAATGTTTACTCTATGAATTCACCTAGCCTCTGGCATACCCCAGCAGTAGAAGCATAGGCTTAAAGTCTCTCAAACATACAGCATCTATCTTCCCCTTTAATTGAACCCTTTCCCCAAGACAAATATGCACAGTCATATATGTACGTAAACACTCCTATTTCTAACTTTATTATATTTCTATTCTCCTTTTCCCTTGGCTGATTGTGTGTGTGTACATGTGCACATGCCACCTCAAATTGTGGACCAAGGTGGGTAACAAAAATAAAATTTTAAGGTGCAAACATGTATCCTAATCTTGTCTCCTTCTACTTTACCTATCTTGGTAGAAGTCAGAGTGAAGTAGGAGTTGAGAGTTTTGTTTTGTGTGCTTTTGTTTTTAGTGGGAGAGACCTAACAAATAATTGAGCAGTAAGAGAAAGGTAAGAAACTAAAAAACAAAGTTACTTTTGCATCAAAAAATGTACGCTAGAAGACAAGGACAAATGAAAACATTGGTTTGATCACAAAATGGGACGATGGGCAATTTTATTCCTGGGTTTCTGTTATTTTGATGTGGAACATATCACAATTTTTTCAATGTTCTAATGCAATGCTCAGGGAAAATCACTTTTGGTGTCTATATGATAAGCACATTTTTAACTCACTGCACCCTTCATTAGAAATTATAGCTTACCTGTTGGCTGCCTTCGACATCTCTACTAAAATTATTAGGGAAAGACAAATTCAGTCACGCTGTGGCTGTGTTCTAATAACTAAGAAAAAACATCAGGTTTATTTAAAACAAACAAACATTTTAAATATAAGCATCAAAGGACTCCACATGTCAGAAGAGACGGAAATAGAGCTGCACTTAAACCAAAGAGAAAGGCAGCTGGTACTGGTTCCCTTTTTGTGAAAAGGAAAATGGGAGGAGATTCCACAATTGTCGTGAGTACAGTGTAAGAAATGAAATAAACATAAGAATAAAATTCAGTAGTTCAGAAATCATTACTACATGTTACCTCATCCGTGCTGATGATAAGCTGGGACCAGCTATTCCACTCTGGGCATTTGTCTCTGTCTTCAAAGGTAACATGTTCAGAGTTCCAGCAACAATGCTCATGGTTAAACCAGAATCCTCCTGTGCATATACCTTCTTTTAAGTCTGTCATCCAACGAGCAGAGATGTCTATCAAACCAGCTAAAGAACCTGATTTGTGAGAAGGGAAGGAAAGGGCAAAGTTCAATTCAATCTTTAAAACTCCATTCTTTGGTAATCAGAATAAGCTTTGTTAGAGAAAATGAGGGAAAAGGAATCCAAATAATGAACAAGCACATACCTTCCCATTCCACATGCAACCTCTTTCAGATTGTATGTTTGTTTGATTTTCACTTATTATTTCCGCATTAAACAATGGTGTCTGTAGAATTTTTATATAGGAGGGACTTAGGGAAAGCAAAATGGGTGGATGGGAGTGAGGGACTAGTGGGTTTGTCTTTAATCCGAATTAACAGGGCAAAGACACTGCGCTGACTTCCAGTTTATGAATATTGACCCATAAAGACAGTCAAGTTTATTAAATATTATTTTATTTTCACTATATACACAATTGAGGGAATGTGAATTGCCTCAAATAAATTCTATGATATTTATTTGAGATGGATTGGGGAGGAGAGCTAACAAAGATTATGGGGAGAAGGGCTAAGCCTTGATAGCAAGATTGTGTACCGTGGACAAGGGAATGTGAGCAATGGCAGGAAGGCATTCTTGGCTAAGGGAATTAAATTCATCAAAGCACAAACTGTGATGTGTAGACATGTTGAAGCCTCCTGAACCTAGGATATGAACATTCTGAAGTTTTCTTAGTGAGAAGGAACAAACAGTATCATACACAGAACATTTACCAAAGAAAATCAGGAGGAAATGAATAGTGAACTGGGGCACTCATGCACTGTGGCTAGTAGACTGATAGGGTTAAGACAGTTAGAGCACTTTAGATTCTGGCCTTCTCATCATTTCTGTCATCCAGATGAAGAAACTCTGGCATAAAGAAATTAAATGGCCCAGAATCATGCTTCAGGGAAATAGTAAAGCCATCATAAAATTCACAGCCCCTGAATTCCCAGACTGTTCCCGCATTCAGACACACTGCTTTTATTGTTGCTCTCCAATGCTTAAAAACAAAATACCCTGTGTGTACGAGGGAAAGAAAAATATTCACTGACCACCTAGTGACAAGAAATACATTAAAAAGTTGAGGATATTATGCCTGTATTCCAACAGGCAGGAGGCCATGTCGTGTGTATGTTTTGGTAGGTGCTAAAAGTGTTAACACAGGTTATTTACATACTTAAAGAACCTAGTCAAATCTAACACATTGTTTGACACCTACTCTTGGCCACTCCAGTTCCCAGACTTCTCTGCACTTACTGTCTGGATTTAGCAAATTACCATGATGTTATGTAGTTTGGCCTGTTCTTAGGTTGTTTCATGTATGCATGTCTTATTTTACCTAACATTGGCACCCTTAATTCTGTCTTCCCTTCTCTTCCTACCTCTCTCTTCCTCCTTCTCCCACCCAATCGGCTCTTTCTTCTCTGGTTACCAATTTTATTAGGTTTCCCCAAACCTAAAGAATAAAATACTGTCCCTTGCCCTTGTTAACCATTTCAAACTTTTGCCCCTCCTCTTTCAATGACTACCAAAAGTTCCACACCAGTTGCCTTCCCTTGAAATCTGGCTCCTGATATTTATCTGAGATGGCTATTCAAGGTTATTGATGTGCTCCTAACTGCTAGGTTGTATAACTTTTTCTCAGCGATCTTCTTTCTCCTTAGCCCTCTGCAATACTTGGCATCACAGACCACCCAGTCTATTATTAGCCAGCTCCAAACTGGCCAGACCATGTTCTCTCTCTGGTAAGAGCCACAGGGGGCAGAGTTAACACTCTAGGGCATGAGTTGGCAAATTATGGCCCAAGTGGCCTGCCCCCTATATGTGTAAATAAAGTTTTCCTGGTCACGATCAGGCTCCTTTGTTTACCTATTGTCTATGGCTGCTTTTGGGCCACATTGAAGAGTAGAGCAGGTGCAGAGACCACTTGGCCCACAAATCCTAAAATATTTATTATCCAGTCCCTTTACAGAAAAAGTCTACCAATCCCTATCCTAGAAAATTTTTGAAAACCCAGCTATGGATGAGACATTCCTCATTTGCTGCAGCCATTTTCTACTCCATGGCTCCCAAATTATCTCTCGGTAACAGTGACAGCAGCAGCATTAACAACTGAGTGCTGTGCTAGTAAGTGCTGTTGTGTGCTATCTCTCATTTAATGCAAACTTTATTATCTCCATTTTACAGATCAGTAAACTAAAGCTTCCAGGCCTTAACAAACTTGCCAAAAGCCACAAAACTAACAAGTAGTAGGGCTGGGATTCAAATCCAGGCAGCCTAAAACTACAGCCTATGCTGCTAACTACCATTTTACCCCCTCCACTTCTAGGTTTCCTACCTAACTTCCCTTTCAGATCAAGATTCGTGATCTTCCCAGGCCCCATCTTTTCATGCCATTAGGACATACCTCTTGGCATCTCTGCCTGGTATCGTTGGCTCTCTGCTTCCCCCACGGGAGGGGAAGCCTGCTTGGGAACTTGCTTGAAAGCTGTATTTGCACAGCAAGTATACTATTCTTAGTGAAATTATATGTTATTTGGAGTGGTCGGGGAGGTTGATGGAGTTTATAGGAAAAGGTGGCACCATCCTACCTCTCAATCACCATGAAAGAATGAGATATGGCAGTATCAGCTATATCTTACATGCTTTTCTATACCACAAGATAAGAGAGTAGATCAAGGGTGGGGAAGCTGTGGCCTTAAGAATCCAATTGAATTCAGTCAAAAGGCCACACTTAAGGATTTAGAAGGCCACATGTGGCCTTAAAGCTGCAAGTTCCCCACCCCTGGAGTAGATGTTTTAGAAACATCTACAAAATGTCTTAGGAAGTCCTCTTCTGCATCTTCTCTCCTAAACCCTATACGGTATGTGTTAAAAAAAAAAAAAAAGAAAGAAAAAGAAAAGACAGTCTCCAACAGAAAGGCTCTTTCTCAAGCACCAAAATGCAGTGCTAACTTTATCTTAAAATGGATACAATATTTTACAGTATACAAAATGCATTTAGGTGCACGTCCTCATTTATTTAAGGTAGATGATGCAGGTATTAGAACCCCCTTACAAATAGGAACCTCAGGCTTCCAAAAGGTTCACCAGCAATTCATTTCAGCTAGGAAAATAGGAAAACACAACACTCAACTCAGTTCATGACTTGGGGGAGAGACACATCACGATTTTAGATTTGTTCTGAAAACTAATATAGTTTACCATACCTGATAAAAGCCCAATAAGGAGCATCAACAACCAGCCAGAAAAAGCATCACTCACACTGTGAATTAAGGCCCATGTTGACTCTTTGCTTTTATTGGTAATCTGGGGGAAAATGAGAAAACATTGGTATACTACACACACCCTTTTTTCATCTCTAAATTGCTCAATAAAGAAATACAAAGACAAATAACCTGGGAACAGAACTCAGTTTAGAGTTACTTTTCACATAATCTTTAGCTGAACCAATTTCACCAACAACTTTGAGGTTTACTGAACTCCACCCTCATCTGCAGTATTGTAATGCTCACAAGTACCTTATTTAGGACTTTCCCATTCAGTTGCTCATTTCTTATAGCATCAACTGTTTTGTTTATGGCAGTGATCTCTTTCTGGTCTGGACATGAGATATTTGAAGGATGACTTCTTGACTCACAGCAAATAGTTTCATTATTTTTCAAAGAATAAACAAACACAGGTTTATTTGAGTGATGAAAGTACAATTTGAGGTTTACTACCTGGGGGTTGTGGGTCAGGTAAGGCAAATTCCAAGACTTGATCCCACAACCCCCTAATTGTACATTGATCACAGATATTAAGTGATATCAATGATGCATCTCTTTCATTTTCAAAAACCTGCTGGCAATATCTAAGGCTATCAGGAAGTGCAGAAAGCTTTATCTTTTAGCCCCTAGCTTTGCCAATTTAACCCTTCAGTACCCACACTTTTTTCTCTTCCAAGAATTATTGTTTTTTCTAGGATTTCAAGTATTGACAGTCCCATTTTAATTGTCAATAATTTCAAAAATAATCTGTCCTTAATTTTTACATTCTTTATAAACATATTTTTTATTTTTTATTTTTATGGGTACATAATAATTGTACATATTTGTGGGGTATATGTGATATTTCGACACAAGCATATAATGTATAATGCCCACATTTTAAAAATCAACATTCTGGCAGCTTAGTGTTTGGTACTTTCCCCTTCTTTGTGTCTCTATATTTTATCCTTGAAACAGTGACATGGCTACCCCACCTTTATCTATAGCAACATCACAAATAATAAATTATTATTAAAATTACAAAAGCAGTTTTAAGATTCACTTAGACTATGACCCTAGGTTTCCAATTTCCGTGCTGAAAATGGATGATGTTACATTTTTCCCTGTGACATTGTTTCCTTTCTGATAAGGAATAGTTAATGCTTAAAAAGTCCCCTTGGACTATTTGATAAACACATTTTAATTGGTTTTAGATTATTAAGTGGCACCATTTGTCTCAGATGCAACATTAATATAAAGAGAAATGTGCCCTTGTTATATCACAGGTGACTCTCATATATATTTCTTTTTTTTAGGCAAGCACGAAAATGAGGTTTATTGAGGAGAGAAAGATAGGATTACAGGGCAAGAGCAAGATATAGGTTTACAGAGCATGGTACATATGCCACAGATGATGACCAGACCCACTGTTGCAGCAAAGTGAGAGCCAAAGGAAGGGCGCAAAAAGAGCGTGACTCTCATAATTTGAACAACATGTTGACTATACAACTGATGACAAACTGAACTCTGAATTACAGACGGCAGAAACTCAAATGCCTGCCTGATGAATTGTTATGCTAGAAGCAGTATATGGAGTATATGGGTGTGTTCCCAAATAGGAGAAATCTTACGAAAAACAGGATGCTTTCTAGAGATCACCTTCCCGAGTTGTGATTTAAAAAAAAACAAAAAACAAAATCAAAACTCAGTGGGATCACCACAAATCCAAGGATTAAGAAGGAATTTCCCAAAACCTGTACCTGGGACAACTTGACTCCTAGGTTCAGGTGGTCATGAGAAAATCAGTCAGGAGCTGGGAAAGGCTTAAGAATGAAAAGCAATCTCCACCTGACTGCTCAGGAGATTTGCTTGGCTCTGAGAGGAGGAAATCACAAAGTCGGGAGAGAATGGGGTCAGCTTGAAAATTACATTTTAAATCTGGAGTCCAAGCAGAAATAGTAAGAAAAAATACTAATACCTACTTGTGGGTTGAAAAAGTGACTCACCAGAGGACTACCTACTGTGACTCTCCGGGGCTGGACACTTCCCTTTTTAATAATGTCTCCGTGTGGTCCTTACACAAACTAGAAATTGTGATTCCCTAATTTAAATGATTCACAACAAGTTAAAGGCAACTGATCTTGGAAGACTGCTCTGAGAAGTTTTCACAGTACTTTGAAAGGAGGAAAGTGGGGAAATTCTCTTGCCAAATTCAAAAGAATTTGTGGCATACATCTATTACCTATCATGTTCAATTAGCATCCTTAATTTAAATTTGATTGGTCTTATGGTTTTATTAGAGAAGAATGTGTATGTTTACTTTGGTTTTATGGTTGTACAAGAGCTATAATCACAAGGATTTTATCCAGCATGCTTCAGTAAACACTAAGGCTCTGAGAATTTTTTCTTTTATTCCTTTAAAGGGAGCCCATGTACTTTTCTTAGTTTTTAAAATCCTGCATCAAGGGAAAACCATAAAAGGGAGATGAGATGGGAAAGGGAGATTTTTGACATTTATCTTGCCACCCTCCTCCCAGTTTGTTTTAACCATTTATACACATATTTCAGGGCTGTAAGGATCCTTTTCAAGTATTTACTACAGGAAGATAAATCATCATTAAATATAATTTTCTTAAAAAATTATAGCATAAAGATCATATGCAAGATGTCTTTAAAAATAAAAATAAATTAAAACATGCCAATAGAAAACAGATCCAGTCACATTCAGGGCTGAAGGAAAGAATAGAAAGAATACATATTTTCGATTTCTTCCCCTGGTGTTTCTTAACACTCATTCATCTACTATCTTTTGTCTTACCTCTCGGTGTCTATCCCGGTCTCGAGACTTCTCTCTCACCCAATCAATTGTATTGAAATCATCATAGGTCCCTACACCAGGAATTGGCTCCTCCAAGAAGTCCATGATTCTATATGAAGAACCTATTCCTCCACCATTGTATGACTTGTCCTCTGTATTGAACAGGAAACAGACATTAGTACTTCGGATAGACACTCTTAACATTTTTAATATCTCTTTTCTGAGCTCCAAAAGGTGAGCCCTTAAACTATCAGATGACTGTAGTTAGGGTGTACTGATAAAGCAACATAATCACGGGTGGGAACATACATCACATTCACAGGTTTCTGTGGTCTAGGCACAAAATAATGAGTGGCTAAAGGTAGTGTGAAAAGAAAGGGACAGATGAGAGTGACAGTACCAAGAGAAATGACATGAGCTGATGTGCAACGGGAAAGAATTTATGAAATCAAAGATAGGAAGGAGCTTGGAGCAGCTTAGGTATTTCAGTTTATAGAAGGGAGACAAAAGAGTCAAAAATGTTTGCAGACACATCACATCAAGAACCATTTTACATTTCTAAGGCAATAATTCAATCCTATGAGGTGGCTTTTGCCTGAAAGCCTGTCAGCTTCTTCAAGAGTTAAGCTGGCAGGAAAGTACAAATTTCCCTTCAATAGGTCTAAGACTTGATCCCTGATGTTATGGGCTTGTAGAAACTCTTTCTAAGGATGTCAGAACAGGCTAAGATTTACAAGCAGAGACTTAAAGAACAGTGCATGGCTCGATGATGAAACATCATCTAGAATGAACATACCCATTTGCCCACTTATCATACTCCTTATCTGCTTTGCTTTTGACACTTCTATTACAACTACTTATGCATATGCTTCATCTTCCTTTCTAGACTAGAAGCTCTTTGCTGGTAGCCTACATCTGATTCATCACTGCCTTCTCCACAGTGTCTAGCACATATTCAAAACTTAATAAACATTAGCTGAACCAAAATTTATTTGATGAACAGCAGGGACAAGGGAGAAAATTTTAAACTCACAAGTTGTACTCACACAAGGCTTAACAAACTTGATCAAAATATTCCTGCAATGTCATCTGATAGAACAATATTTTCCTATTAAACACAGAATGTAAAACAGTATTGAGGAATTTATGCAAATGTACACTGGGGAAAATGCAGAATAATGCCTTCATTTAATTCACCCAGCCAAAGCTCACATTTGCAGCACCAACCTTGGCAGGGACAAGGCTTCATCCAGACTGTTTGGTAATGAATCCTTCTGCAGAGAAGGCCCAAGTGGGCCTGAGCTGACTCCCTCTTCTCGCATCTGTATTCCCATCTTCATTGTAAACTCCTAACAGACAAACTTTAGCATTCTCATGTGGCAAATTTGAAGGAGCTGTACCTGGTTTACCAACTATAAATCTTCTGACTACCTAAGTCAGCACACCTTTCACTAGCAATGTACACATTTGAAAGGAAAAGCTCTGCAGAGTCCAAATCATCTGGAGGGTGGGGTTAGGGGTGGAGAAGGTGAACAAGTTAATCTTAAAACTCCAAACCAAAGTCCTTTCCATATCTTCACTCGTACCTGGCTGTAAAATGGATGGCTGCTGAATCACCAGCCCAGCATTTCCTATCATGTCAGTGTCACAGTGATAAAGATGAAAGCTGGTGTGCTGCTTGAAAGCTTAGAGAGGAAAAGCCAAGTAGGAAATGAGGGCAGAAAGAGAATAAAGTATGTGTGTTGGGGGCAGGGGGCAAGCTGTTTTAATTCTTAAGTCAAATACTGACATGAACACAGGACACCAAACAACCAGAAATTTACTTTTTAAGGCAGGTTACTGCTTCAATTGAATTTACTCTTGTTTAAGAGCTCTCCTTTCAGGAGGGAGAAAAAAGGATTTTGTGAAATTGATTTTAAAAAGCCTCTAATAGCTATCTAATGTTACCCGATATATATCAAATGAGGCCCCCAACTTTAAGGATATTAAGGCAAAACGAAGATCTGCAACAGCTCCCTAACAGTAAAGAAAGAATCCTATTACATCACTAGGTAACATGAGCACCGAATCATCCTCCTTTGTAGTCTGGTCTCCTGTTAGAAACGCAATTGTCAGGCTATTCTCAAAGAGCAGGCAGTGATTAGAATCCTACAACAGAGGGCTTGCGATTCTCCAGACCCCCTGCTCCCGGGGGCATGCTTCAGTCCTTGGTCAGGCTCGAGTCTGCTTACCTTCAATCACAGTTTTCTTTTTTTCTGCCTCAAGGAAGAAATAACCTTGGCAGCCTGCATTTGGTCATTTAGGTTGAGGAGCTTTAACTCTGAAGTGCTTTAGAAGGGCACTTGCTGCGTTCTCTGCCTTTCACAGCAACAAACGCCACCTAAAGAATCACCAGTGTTCCCGGGCGGTCAGAATGTGATGTCACTGTTAGAATCACGTGACCAGACCCTTGGACCAGCCTTGGAGAAAGGAAGATTTTTAACCGGGCACAGAAGCCTTAAAGATGTAGTCTCATCTAAACAAATGCCATCAAACTGGGGGCAGCCGGGTCAGCTCAGAAAACTGGGGTCCAGGCAAGTCTTAGTCTTCAGACCTCATTTAGCAGAAAGTCCAAGAAGGCTAAGTAGAAATATCCAAAAGCACTTAGAGTTACAGGAGTCCTAAGTAAAAAAGGGAGAGAGGCAAATATAGAAAAGGCTTTTTAAAAAACACTCTGGATAGCAATAATGTGGGTAAAATCTCACAAACGTAATGCCGAGTGAAACATACCAGACACAAAGGAGCATATAACAGTAACGATTCTATTCCTACAAATTCAAAAACAGACAAGCCTAAATTATATCATTTTAAGATACAAATGCAAGTGATTACATTAAAAAGAGAAGCAAGAAAATGACAAAAGTAAAGACAGGAGCTACCCAGAGAAGAGGGCTGCCATCTGGAGGAACACATGACAAGGGTGGGGCTTCTGGAATGCTGGTCGTTTTTCTTAATCTTGGAGGTGATTACCTGAGTGCTCACTTTATCATTATTCTTTAAACTGTATGCATATGTTTTATGTCTTTTTCTCTGTGTACATATTATAATTAGAAAAAAATGGAAAAATGAACTGCATATAAACCTACTATACAAGGTCAGTTCTTTAATACCACCTAGGTCACTTTGAAAATCCAGAGTACACTCAAGAAAATGAGCTGTTTCTTGTAGTAGTGCTCTACCCAGAAAGCAACATCAACTCTGATACCCATAAATCTAATCTGGGTGGAAGCAGCTATTTCAGCCCTGACAATAAATTTGCTATGATGTTTCCATTGTTTTAAAGGCTTTCTTAGCTTCAGCCCTATTTCGAAGGCTATTTTTAAGCAGGTCTTAATTAATTGTGCAATAAGGCCAGTCCAGTAAGGAAGAATAAAATTGCTATCTCCCAACTCCCTAAATGAATCTGCAGGACAGCCACTGTTAAACATTAACCCAGTCACAGTGTGCTCTAATAATCAGATTCTAAATGTAGGGCTTTGAAATGTTATTACTCTTCTTAAGACTCGGTGCATCCTGAAATGTTAATACAATGAAACCTTATGAAATGTAAGGCAATGCATGAAACTTGTATGCTTTCAGTCCATTGTTGTTACAATATCCCACTCTCTTGATGAACTAATCTAGCATTAATGAGGAGAATTAAAGCAAGTGGCAACTGATAGTATTAAGTGGCAATGAGCTACAATGCTGTAAAAAGCAAAAGGCATTTGTGGCCCAAATATGATTGTCTTATGTAATTAAACTTTTAGAAAAGTATTTATATCTTATTCAAACAGGGTAACATGCCCAACCTCTTAAGCCTCCTTTAAAATGGTTTTTTATTAAAAAATGTGATTTTACCTGTAGTATCTGAAGACCACTACAGAATTCACTTATATTATCCAATATGACTTACATTGTCTTATTATCTCACACTTTAGCAGCTACAGTATTTAGCAGCCAATTTACTGAAAATACTGTCTTTTTTGGTACTTAAACAATGTATAGTTCTATGGATTGCATAGCTGGTGCTATGTTATTAACTTTTAATAAAAGTTCATGTGTTTTTCGAATGCTCTATCAGCATTTCTAGAGGAAGGACTTTTTAAATTCCATGTAAAGTTACTTCCTTTGAGAACCAGAGAGCTGGTAGCTATGATGCAGTCCCCATACTAAAATGAGATTTAATTACAATTTAGATTAAGAAATGAGGCACTGGGACTCAGAGGCTGACATGCTATATTTCTCTTATTCTTTTATATCCTCCATTCCCTTCTCTGCCAAATTCGTAATCACTAGCATGTGTTCATTATACAGGCTGCCCAGTGCAGGTCAATTGATACTATTATGAAAATAAGAGAAATGCTTAGCAATTTTTAATGCATCCATGATGAAAACACAATAATATATTGTAATTAATATTTTGGGATAAGCAGAGTTATCTTCCTGACACAGATCTGACCAGATCATTCCCCAATTTCTAAAAGGTCAGTGGCTCCTACAGCAATGTTTTGAAAACTTTTAGCACATGAAGACACCTTAATGGGTATTTGGCACAAGTGTGGACCACAAATTTAAAAATATTCATCTTAATTTTTAGAATAGAAAAAATGTTTAAAATGTGTAATAATAATGACAATTACAATGCTACTATTTTAGATTTCATCAATGAGAGGGATTAAATTGTACTCTTTCACCAAGGTATCTATAGATGACCTAATGACAAATAGCTTAAGGTGTTGGTCATATTCCACATCCAGTTGGTTTCTTTTCTTAGCATTTTTTAAATTTAGCAGAAAGAAAGGGCAAATTCATAAAATTTAGCTGTCAATAATGGCAGCAGAGATTACATGCCCATTCAGGGCCAACTGATGAGGCACAAAGTAACAAAATGCAAAAGGCTTTTCAAAAAATAGTATATTAAGAGTTAAGTTTCTGGGCTGAGCACATTGGCTCATGTCTGTAATCTTAGCACTTTGGGAGGCCAATCGATTGAGGTCAGGAGTGTGAGACCAGCCTGAGCAAGAACAAGACCCCATCTCTACAAAAAAATAAAAACATTAGGCGGGCATAGTAACGTGTGCCTGTAGTTCCAGCTACTCTAGAGGCTGAGGCAGGAGAATCGCTTAAGCCTAAGAGTTTGAGGTTGCTGTGAGCTGTTAATATGATGACACCACTGTACTCTAGCTGGGGTGACAGAGAGAGGCTCTGTCTCAAAAAAATAATAATAATTAAGCTTCTGGTGTGTAAATACACTGCCGAGAAAGGCAGAGTAAAATCAAACAATGAACCTAAATGTCAGATTGGAGTACTTAAGTGAATCTAGATTTTTGCCTCTATAAGAAAAAAAAGTAAAACTTATCTCAAGTAAGTTTTGATGGCATAGTGAATATTATATATAAAATAATTGAATGCTCTAATAGGAAAATTATTCCAGTTAAAGTACAATTAGATCTCGACTTGAATGATAAAAGAAAAAGCCCCCAAAAGGCTAATTTACAAGGCCTGAGTCCAGGAAAAACACACAGTAAACTAGTCAGAGAAAAAAGTCAACATTGAAACAGCTTCCCTCAGGTTATACTTAGGTCTAAAGACTTAACAACGGGTCTTTAGAAACACACTGCTTGAATGAGAAGGCATATAAATGAATGCATTTAACCTAGTTCCCATTATGGAAACTACTTTCTAATCTTTTCCTGAAAAATCACATGATGCTTAAAACTAGAAAACCCTTTAAAATACAAGAAAAAAATTCAGATTTGAGAATGTTTATTTCAATCCCTAACCAATATGCCATTAGAAATTTACCTAGGGGGCTGAACAGTAACTGATTAAGTGAACTAGTTAATCACTAATAAAAACACAAGGGGGAAAGGATTGAAAGAAACCTAAAGCATAGACCTTGAAGTACTGCTTTAGTAATGTCACAGCTGCATGAGGGCTCCATAATTGGCAACAGCCTAAAGAAATAAATAAACGCTCAAAGAAATGGGGCAGGGCTATTAGCATGTATCACAGGATTTGAAAATCGTCCCTTTAAAAATGCATTCCAGTTTTACAGGGATATATTATATTTTTGCAAAGCTGGAACCACATCTACAAAACATTCAACACTATGCCTAGCACACATAAGCAGATATTCATCCTGTGGTAATTTAAACCTTACCTTTGTTGAACAGCAACTACTAAGAGCCTATTACATGCCATTTCTCACTTCCATAACTGCACCGCCCCTTCCCTTCTTGTACTGGTTCATCCATTCTAGATCTTCTAATAAGTCATAAACTCTTTCACATTCCATTTCACCTACATGTCTATATCTGAAAATACATTACAGCTGAAGCCCTAATAATTAGGCAATGTTTGCAGGATTTTTCTATCTAGGAACTTGTGCCTCCATTTTGCTTCTACTTTGCTTTCCCACTTATCCAAACCCATTGGCCAAAAAGCAAATGTTGCTGGAGTAGTCTTCCCATCTAAGTCCTGGACAGTATCACTGGACCATGTTATGCTTTAATATGCCATCTTAGTTTGACCCTTGGGATATCTATTCAGGGTGATTATTCTGTTGATACACATCTGCAAGTCATACCGGTTGTTAAATACTGAAATATCTCAGTAGCTGTGGATAAATAACTACTTTTTCCTGAGGACTCTCCTCCTCCCTGCCTCCCATCACCCCTTAGAAACTCCTGAACTTTCCCATGATACAGCAGCTGGAACACCAGGAGGCCCCATGACACTCTGCCTTAGTGCTATGTCTGACATCCGATCTGACTGATAAGCACCTGTGTTGTTTTGAGTCTCATCCCTGCACTCATTTCATTTAGGGATCCACTGCTTTGGTTCCTGCTCAGAGCAAGTTAAAACTTGAAATTATCTAAGATGCAGGAAGGACAACAAAGAAGAAACTCTCTATCCCAACTCTGCTGAGAGCTGGACAATAAAAGGGGTGGTGAGGGATGTGGGTAATGGAACTGTAAAAACCACAATAAATCTATGATATACACTATTGAAACGAAGTTTGAGAGTTATGAGAAGAATACAGTAAGGTGGGGCATGGCAGAAGGGGATAGGCAGAACTTTAGAGACAAGCATAAATCAAGATTCTAACACTACCTTCTGGCTCCTTTTTTCCCATTGGATATACCTCTATCCCCACTGGGTTGTAGACATTTTCTTGGGGTGTATCTTTTTTATGCATCTGTATCCTACTTTTATGCATATGTATCCTACTCCCAGCATCTGCTCTAATCTGGAAGTTCCCAACCCTCCCGACTTTCATCGTGAGTGGAGTCAGGTTGCTAATTGCTAGAATTACCAGAGTTAGCACACACAGCACATGAGGATTTTGGCTTGGTATCTGCAGTTCTCACTGGACTAGAATGCCACAGAAAGCAATGTAGAACTAGAAGTAAAGGGGCTAGTTTTGATAAAGTTGCTGAGAGGGCTGTCCATATAAAGCAGTCCTCTACTCTTATTGGCTCTTCATTCCTTTCTTCTCAAGTGTATACATTTATGGGACTGACAAGAGAGTGGGGAATACAATGGGTAGGGAGACACTACCCTAAAATGCACATTACATACCACAGTGTTGGAAAATCCTTTGGGTAGCATGATCCTGCCTAATAACTTGCAATTATTGTTTTAGATGAAGTAATTCTCCAGTTTTTATGTACTAAGTCTACATTGGTTTCTTTCTATTAATCTCCAAAAAGAGGTTGGGGACAAGAAACTAGCAGTTATTCTTTGGCAGGGAAAAAATTTCAAGAGAGGAAATACCAATCAGGAGATTCTTCTTGGATTCATAGGAATAGTGTGATGTCATGGACAGAAAAATGAGTTAAAAAAAATAAAAATGAGTTAAAAAAAAAAAGCATATCTCCTGTGAATCCCCTTAAAGGAACAGTTGCAATTGTGCACACCAATGTACCTATGTTATTCACTGTAGCACTGTCTGTAGTAGCGAGACCTGGAAACAATGACAGTGCAAGGAAGGAAGTAGACTGATGTGTAGTGAAATAGAAAAATCTCCCAGACATATTATATGAAAAAGCAAGTCAAAAAATAATAAGTAGAATGTTTTTTTTGAAGTGTGTGTCTGTGTGGGTGACTGAATGGAGAAAGTACCGGAAGGATCATATTGAAGTCTTTTTGGTGGTTGTCTGTTGAAGTGGGAAGAACAGGGGGGACTTTTACATTTTACAGACATGTGGACTGTTTGAATCTTTTATAGTGAGGTGTATTTATGTGCTATATAAGAATTTTGAAAGTAAAAATAAAAGCAATGCAACTGAAAGAGTAGAGACAGGACACTGCAAAGAGTAGACCTATATCCTGGGAGTCAGACCACTGGGATATTTATGGACAAAGCAGGTGATAGTTTCTGGTGAACACTAGGTGGAGAAGCCCTGAGAGGAAGGTGGCTCACTCAGTTTTTAAATAAAAGTCAATAGGAAGAAAGTCTTTGTGATTGGACCTACAGTCCAGCAGTGAGAAGATACGGATGCTAATCCTAGCTCCACAATTCATTAGTTGTGTCACCCTGGGCAACTGCCTTAATCTCCGTGGGTTTACAGGTTTGTCATCTATAAAATGAGGGGATATTAGCAAGTATGATTTTAAGGTCCCTTCCAACTTCATATTATCATTTTAGCAATGATATTTTGTTTGGTCACTCATATACTGTATTGAATGATTTCTGAGAGGACCTTATCTTTGAGGAATTCCAAAGGATATTTTGATTGCATAGTTATCTGAGAATACTCTTCTGACAAGGTCATAAAATGGTGCTACCAATCCTCAAAAAAGAAAAGTAAGACTCAGCTCACCAGTGAAGTATACGACAACCTAGTATCCCACTGAGACCCAACACTTCAGGTATATGGCTAACTATGTAGAATTTTACCCATATGGCTACAGCATCTCTGGAGACCTGGTAGTCACAGACCCCAGAAACACACAGTACACACCTCCTGAGGCATTACAGCAACTCTTATGACCACATGTCATAAAGTGGAAAAAAGTAATCCACTCAGGAATTACAGTATTACCAAAGGGCCTCTAAAATATATTTCCTTCAAGAAGGGACCAAAGTGGTTTGATTAAATGAAAAATAAATGGGGAGCCTCCAGATTCAGCTCCTGCAAGTAAAGAGCTTAGAAGTTATTACTTTCATCCTTACAAGAAAAGTTTGGACAAACTGAAAAATCAATGATCTTTCTTGAACCCACTGGAGAACTGAGGTTGCAGAAGAAACTGCTACCCCAAAATCTCAGGAGACAAACTTATCCAAAGAGACACAGCTGAGATCTGCTTACCTGGAGTAGAAACGGCTGGAACCATGAACTGGTAGGAACACTTAAATGGCAACTTGGACAAACTGCTGCAGGCTGAGTGTGGACTAGTAACAGAATGAGAAACTCCTGGGTACCACGGTCTTAGGGGAGCTCCCACACCAAGGCTCTAGCTCTGCCTCCAGGAACCCCACCAAGTCCTCACAGTGAAGATACAAGAAAGAATCCCTCCTGGCCCTGACCAGGCAAGGAGAAGAGTAATCACTGTGAAATTTGACCAGAGATTTCTCCATAACAAAGGCCTATGCTCCAGGGGAAAATACTTGCCCTCAGCCTTCTCCCAGTTGGGGAAAGAGCATTCTTCCCACTCTAACCCCCTCTAGCCTTCTTATCTGACCTAAAGGGAGAAAAACATACTCAACAGAGGTCAGGTATTCTAGGAAACACATTGAGAATGCTGCAGTCAAGGGAGTAGAGACCAGGGAGTACAAAAAGCTATACTATTGGAGAAAAACTTCGCAGCGACAAAACACAGTCCCAATAAAAAACTGAGATTTAATCAGAAGATTATAAAATTACCTCCTCCTCCATACTTTACCACCACACCACAGGGCACCGGTATAATAACACTGCATTACAGTTGAAAGAGTTGCAAGACACAGAATCTCTAGAGTTGTCTTTAGGCAAACTCAAAATCAAGAGGGGAGACAAAAACAAGGACACTATAGGAATTTGAAGCCTCCGGCACCTAATTACGCCAAACATTAAATACAGCCCAACTCTTACTCAGTTTGCCATAAATCCTAACACAATGGAATTAAACTAGAAACAAATAACAGAAAAACAGCTGGAAAATCCCCCAAATACCTGGAAATTAAACACCTCCAAATAACCCATGGGTCAAAAAAGTCTCAAGACAATTGAAAAAATATTTTGAAGAAGATGAAAATACAACATATCGAAATTTGTGGGATGCAGCAAAAGCAGTGCTTAGAGAGAAATTTATAGCATTAGACACATATATTACAAAAGAAGATCTAAAACCAATAACCTAAGCTTCCATCTTAGAAAATTAGGGGAAAAAGAGAACAATGTAATCCTAAAGCAAGCAGAAGAAAACAAAACAAAACAAAACAAAATAAAACGATCAGAGCAAAAATCAGTGAAATTGGCCAGGCACGGTGGCTCATGCCTGTAATCCTAGCACTCTGGGAAGCTGAGGTGGGAGGATCACTTGAGGTCAGGAATTCAAGAGGAGCCTGAACAAGAGTGAGACCCCATCTCTACTAAAAATAGAAAAAATTAGCAGGGCGTGATGGTGCACACCTGTAGTCCCAGCTACCCGGGAGGCTGAGGAGGGAGGATCGCTTGAGCCCAGGAATTTGAGGTTGCTAACGCCACTGCATTCTAGCCTGGGCAAGAGAGCGAGACTCTGTCTCTAGAAAAAAAAAATCAATGAAATTGAGTACAGGAAAACAGAGAAAAAATAACAAAACCAAAAGCAGGTTCTTTGAAAGCATCAATAAAATTGATAAACTGCTATCCAGGCTAACCAAGAAAAAAGAGAGAAGACACAAATTACCAATATCAGAAATGAAGGAGGAGTCATCACTACTGATCCCTTAGACATTAAAAGGATAATAAAAAATACTATGAACAACTCTACACACACAAATTTGCTAACTTAGATGAAATGGACCAATTACTTGAAAGACACCAAACTACCAAAACTTACACAGGAGAAATAAAAATTCTAAATAGCCTTATGTTTATTATTAGATCAAAAATTAATAATCTCCCCCAATAGAAAGCACCAGGCCCAGGTGATTTCACTAGTAAGTTCTACCAAATACTTAAGGAAGAAATAATACCAATTTTTCACAATCTCTTCCAGGAAATAATAGCAGAGGAGACATTTCCTAACTTACTCCATAAGGCCAACATCACCCCATATGAAAACCTAATAAAGACATTACAAGACAGAAAACTACAGACCAGTGTCTCTCATGAACATAGATGTAAAAGTCCTCAAAAATATTAGTAAATTTAATCCAACAATGTATACAAAGAATTATACACCCCAACCAAGTGGAATTTATTCTAGGTAGGCGAAGCTGGTTCAACATTCCAAAAATCAATGTAATCTACCATATCAATAGACTAATAAAAATCATATGATCATATCAACTGACACCACAAAAGCATTTGACATAATTCAACATCCATTCAGGATTCAAACTCTCAGCAAACGAGGAATAAAGGGTAATTTCCTCAACTTAATAAAGAATATCTACAAAAAGACCCTGCAGTTAACATAAAACTTAAAGGTGAGAAACTGAACTCTTCTCCCCTAAGATCAGGAACAAGACAAGAATGTCTTCTCTTACCACTCATCTATTCAACAACTTAGCTAGTTAATTAGGACAACAAAAGTAAATAAAAGGTACACGGTTTGAAAAGGCAGAAATAAAGCTGTCTTTATTCACAGGTGACACAACTGTCTATGTAGAAAATCTCAAAGAATCCTAAAGAAATCCTAAAGGGAGGAAAAAAACCCAACCTCCTGAAAATAATAGAATGTAGTAACATTGCAGGACATAAAGTCAAGATACAAAACTCAATTGCTTGCTTTATATAAGCAATGAACTAGAATTGCAAATTTTAAAAAACAATACCATTTACAATAGCCCACCCCTAAATTAAACACTTAGGTATAAATCTAAGAAAATATACACAGGATCTATATGTAGAAAACTACAAAATATGGATGAAGTAAATCAAAGAAGATCTAGATAAATATTCTAAGTTCATGGAATGAAAAACTCAATACTGTTAAGATGTCATTTCTTCCCAACTTGATCTATAGATTCAACACAAACTCAGTCAAAACTCAAGTAAGTTATTTTGCAACTACAATAAATTAACTCTAAAGCTTCTGTGGGAAAGCAAATCATCTAGAATAGCCAACACAATACTGAAAATGAACAAAGTTGAAAGACTCACACTACCCTATTTCAAGATTTACTATAAATCTATAACAATCAAGACAGCATGATACTGTCAAAAGAAAAGATGCATAGATCAAGGGGACAGGCTAGAGAGCTCAGAAATAGACGCACACAAATATAGTCAAATAGTGTTTCATGGGCCAGGCGCAGTGGCTCACGCCTGTAATCCTAGCTCTCTGGGAGGCTGAGGCAGGCGGATTGTTTGAGCTCAGGAGTTCGAAACCAACCTGAGCAACAGTGAGACCCCGTCTCTACTAAAAATAGAAAGAAATTAATCAGACAACTAAAAATATATAGAAAAAACTAGCCGGGCATGGGGGCGCATGCCTGTAGTCCCAGCTACTCGGGAGGCTGAGGCAGGAGGATTGCTTCAGCCCAGGAGTCTGAGGTTGCTGTGAGCTAGGATGACGCCACGGCACTCTAGCCCAGGCAACACAGTGAGACTCTGTCTCAAAAAAAAAAAAAAAAAAAACAGTGTTTCATGAAGGTACAAAGGCAATTCAGTAGAGAAAGGACAGTAATTTCAACAACCAGTGCTGTAATGACTGAGCATACATAAGTAAAAAAGAGAACATAGACAAAGACCTTACACTTTTCACAAAAATTAACCCAAAATGGATCATTGACCTACATGTAAAATACAAAACTATTAAATTTCTAGAAGGTAACACAGGACAAAATCTATATGATCTTGGGTTTGGTGATGACTTTTTAGATGCAGGAAAGAAAAGATTGCTAACTTGCACTTCATTAAAACTAAAAATTTCTCATAAGTGCATATATAAGAATAACATCTATTGGATGTCGGGCAGGGGGGAGGAGGGGACGGGTATTTGCATACACAAAGAGTGCAATGCGCACCATCCAAGGGATGGACACACTTGAAATTCGGACTTGAGGGGGAGTGGGGAGGCAAGGCAAACATACATAACCTAAACATCTGTACTCCCATAATATGCTGAAATAAAAAAAAAAACTAAAAATTTCTGCTTTGCAAAAGCCACTGTAAGGAGAATGAAAGGACAAGCCCCAGACTGGAATGAAACATTTGCAAAACACATATCTGATAAAGGACTGTTATCTAAAATACAAAGAACCCTCAAACTCGACAATAGAAAACAACCCAATTTAAAAATGCACAAAAAACCTGAAATTCACCAGAGAAGATATACATATGGCAAAAAGCCTATGAAAAGATGCTCAGCATCATTTTCCATTAGAGAAATGCAAATTAAAACAATGAGATACCATTACATACCTATTAGAATGGCTAAAGTCCAAAATATTGACAATACCAAGGATGCAAAGTAACAGGAACTCACATTCATAGCTGGTAGGAATGCAAAATGGTATAGCCACTTTGGAAGAGAGTTTGGCACTTTCTTACAAAACTAAACATAGTCTTACCATATGATCCAGCCATTATACACTTGATTTGAAAATTTATGTCCACACAAAAACCTGCACACAGATGTTTATACCAGCTTCATTCATAATTGCCCAAAAGAGAAAGCAACCAAGATGTCCTTCAGTAGGTGAATGGATAAACAAACAGTGGTATATCCAGACAATGGAATACTATTCAGCGGTAAAAAGGAATGAGCAATCAATCCACACAAAGACACAGTGAATCTTAAATGCATATTGCTAAGTGAAGGAAGCTAGCTTAAAAAGGTTGCATTCTGTATGATTCCATTTATGTGACATTCTGGAAAAGGCAAATTTATGGAGACAATAAAAAAAAGTGGTTGCTAGGGGCTCAGAGAGGAGGGGGTTAAATAGGTACAGCACAGGGGGTTTGTTAGGGCAGTGAAACTATTCTGCAAGATACTGTAATAGTGGATACATTTTACCAAAACCCATAGAACTGCACAGCACAGAGTGAAACTTAATGTACACAAATTTAAAAATATAATTTGGGAGACTGAAGATCCCAGGATGGAATGTAGAATGTGACAAAAGAATTTAACTGTATCACAAATTTATGAAATAGCCTCACTGAAGGGGATAAGAGGAAAAGGTGCTGACCCAAGTAACTGTGGAAATGAATGGCATCTGTAAGACTAAAGGTAAAAGGAATAGTGCATAAACACTGTACTCTCATTGATAAAGTTGCCTGTCATGGAGAATACAGGTTAACAATTCTGAAACCACTGTACACATATAGTCATGTATAGCTTAACAATGGGCAAATGTTCTGAGAAATGCGTTGTTAAGTACAATCCTAGATTGTACTTACACAAACCTGGATAGTATAGCCTCCTATACACCTAGGCTATGGGGTATGGCCTATTGCTCCTTGGCAACTTGTACAGCATGTTACCGTACTAAGTACTATAGGCAATTGTAACACAATGCTAAGTATTTGTGTATCTAAACATAGAAAAGTTATGGTAAAAATATAGTATTATGATATTATGAGACCACTGTCATATATGTAACCCATAGTTGACCAACACATCACTCTACAGTACATGACTATATACTGGAAGTGAACAGTTAAGTAATGGATAGTAGATGGTGGGAGGTTACAGACAAGCAAAGGGAGGAAGCTAGAATGATCCACATGGTAATGGATTAGAATTAGAGACATCAGTATGATCTCATGTTTTGCTTAATGTAGATACCAGTAGTTAAATACAGATATATTTATAGACATGTGTGCATATATGTGTGTCTGAGTCAGTATACATACACATATTTCCTTACTCCTTTGGCTGACAGGGCCTAGAAATAACAAGGTCCCAGTAGAAATTAGCATAATAAGTACCTATATCGTGGTTTCTAATACCAATAACAGGAACCAGGGCTCCTTGGAAAAATGGCTAATTCTAGTCCCGAGGCAGGAAATATATCTCATGGGCCTGGGGCATACTACAGTGCCAAACAAATAAGGAAGTGTTCAAAAGAAAAACCCACAATGATAGGGATTTGTCAAAGAGAAATGAAGCCAATTGAAAGAGCTTCCAATGGCCAAAGCTAGAACAATTTGAACAACAAAATAAAGTAGTAATGGATTATAACCCAAAGTATAAAATAAATGAGTCCATAATGATATAAATTACTGAATAAATAAATAGGAGAGAGAAGACAATTCTCCCATGTAGAACAATTCCAAATAATTTCTGTAGATACTTCACCCTTGAAGAGGTGGAATGTCACTCCCTAGTCCTTAAATGTGGGCTGTACATAGTGAATTCCTTCAAAAGCATACAGTATGGAAAGAAGGGGGAAGAAAAGAGTAGGTTTACAGTGGAAATTCCTGACAAGCACTACCTTACCCAGGTGATTAAGATCAACATCAACAGTGGTAAGTCATGTTGATAGTATACACCCTTGATAAGATGTGATGAGAAGGGCACTTTACCTCTGTGGTCTTCTTCTCCAAAATCCATAATTCCAGTCTAATCACAAGAAAAACATCAGACAAATCCCAATTGAGAGACATTCTACAAAATACCTGACCAGCACTCTTCAAAACTGGTAATTTCATCAAAAACAAGGAAAGTGTGAGGAAATGTCATAGTCAAGAGGAGCCTAAGGAGACATGATGAATACATGTAATGTGGTGTCCTTGATGAGACATTTGGGTTAACACTTCTGAATAAAGTATATACTTTAGTTAATAAAAAATAAAAATAAATGGTGGAAAGATTAAAGGATATCGATTTTAAAATATGACCATTTTCTTATTAAGTTACCTAAAGGAAGCCTTTAAAGCCCATGGACATCACCATAGGTCTCATTTTAAAGATTCAACATATAAAACTAGTGTGGTTTATGGCCCCACAGAGCTTTTGATATGGGCTACTTTTTTCAAGTTCAAAAAGCAGCAATAATGATTGCCATTCTCCCAAGCTAAGTGTTCAGGGAAGTTAGAGTATTATGAGAATGATGGAATCCAAAGTAGCTTTTCCTCCCCACACAATCCACACAGTTGCTCTAGTCAGATAGCTTGGAGAAAGCCTAACTGAGGTGATGATGATAGATTTCTCTATAAACTGGAGCCCAGAATGTTCTCCTTTGTTTTCTGTTTCTCTCTGGAGGAAAACTATGACTTTTTTACAGTGGGCAGAACAAACACTGTTTCACAATTTACTTGGTGGATTTCAAGTACTGTCATGCTTTTCATTCTATCACATTTGACTATTAAGATTTTTTTCTTCTCTGGGAAGTAAGAAGGTGGAGACTTAGCAGGTGGCATGGGGGAACACAGCCTACTCCTTAATATGCTTAGGCTTTGAAGTCATCCCTAACTCTTTTCTATTTTATTCCCCACATGTAATTGGTCCTATCAATTCCCCCTCTGAAATTTCTCCAGAACTTATTCCTTCCTCTCTGTCTTTATTCAGGCCTTTTGATTGTTTGCCTAGATTAAAAAACAACAACAACAACAACAGTTTCACTGGTCTTCCAGTCACCAACCTACATTTCTCCTCAATCTACCTTCCACCCTGCCAAAAATTCTCTAAAACTCAAATCTGATCATGTCATTCCTGTGCTTTTAAATCATTTGATGGTGCTGTGGTTACAAGATTAGGTCCAAAAGCATACACAATCTGAACCCCACCTAGATTTCTAACTAAATCTCCTCCCACCCTATCCCCTGCTATCCTCCCTCCTGCTCCAACTGCCAACACCATCCCCACCCCAGAAGCTTTAGGCCTCAGACAGGCAGACTCTGCTTCTTGAATATAAAGGGCTCTCTCATGCTACTGTGCCTATACCTGTGTTCCTCTCTCTGCCAAGAAACGTCTCCTCATTTGACATGGAGTAGCAAGGGACACTAGGTAGAAGAACAAGGAGGCAAGGGAAAGATGGGAATCAAAGAGCATTACTAAAACAGCACAACGCTGGGATCATATCTTGGGTGTTCCTTAAATATAGAATGAATGAATGAATGCATTGCTGACCATGAGGTCCAGGCTGCAGAGGCAGGCAAGTGAGAACAGACTATGAGAACGGCTCTGAATGTTTTGCTGTTACTCAAACCCTTTTTCCATTTTCCTCCCCCTCCCATTCTTTCAGATCACCATGTTTATGTTTATTCTAATTTACAGACTACTATAACACTATCTCAGATGCATTTAACCATGCTATGCATAATTTATTTATTCATTCCTCATAAATCAAGCCCTCTAGCCATCTGGAAAACAAGAACCACTTTTACTTCCTTCCAAGCCCCTTCTAACTAATCTTTTTAGTACGTGCTATTGTGCTTGGTACAAAATGCAGTATTTTATGCACAGTTTCACCACCAAATATCAAGGACTTTGTGACCTTTTTTCTGTTATTGTTGTCTTTATTAGGAAATCTCATGTGAAAACATTAAAGTAAGTACAATTAGAAACCAAAGCAAGAAAATTATCACTGCTATAATGTAATGCATAAGTGTAGTAAGTGGACTGATTTTCATGTGTGGCTCATGGAAAGCAATCTCACTATTTTATGAGCAAACCTTGTAAACCACAAGCAGTAATTCTTCTGTAAAAGCTAGTGAAAGGTGTTGAAGAAATACTCATGTGAAAACACATTCTATAATCATAGGCAATGTCAAAATCTTGTTCTGCCTCAGTTTTCTAGTCTATGAAATGGGAATATTGGATAGTCACTTAATCCAATCATATACTGAGACCAACATGAACATATAAAAAGTACTCTAAAATTACAGATGGTATGAAATCATTTTCTATTAGAAGCAATGAGGATAACGAATCACTCTAGTTTAGCCAAAAGGCTTAAGTAACCAATTTAAGCTATGGATTCCTTAACTGATCACTCTACCGGAGCCGGTGATCCTAGTACTTATTAGAATGGGTAATTAACTAGGTAATCTGCCTATGTATTCATTTATTGTGTTCCCCAACAATATCTAAGTTCTGGGTAAATGTTTCTCTTAATTCTACCACTGTATCCCCAGTCCCTACAATAGTGCCTAGTTCATAGCCCCAGTGCTCAAAACCTATTTGTTAAAAGAATGGATGAAGGAGCTTTGTCCTCACAGTGACAATAATGTTAATTCAGACTTCTTACATGACATTCAAGGCCCCAACTTACCTATTTGGAGTTATATTCTGTCTTCTTATACCTGTGCGTATTATGCCTGTTAACATCTCTGTAAAAACTTGCTTTCTGCCTGAAATGCTCTCCTTATTGTCAAATAACTAACCATTCAAGACCTTGCTACAATACACCTTTTCTGTGAAATCTTCTCCAATCCTTCACAGATACACACACACACACACACACACACACACACACACATACACACACATATACACAATGCTTCCTCTGCTAAGTTCCTATAAGAGCTATAGCAGTTATATTAATAATATGGGGTTATAGCAGTAATAATATAATAGTACTTATATCTAACATTTTATTGAGCACTTAACTCTGCCAGGTATCGTTATTAATATAAGCACTTTATATGTATATATATATTATCCCATTTAAGCCTAAAAACAACTTTAAGAGGTAGGTATTATCTTAAGTACTTATGTGGCCATTTAGCTAGCTAGAATCAACTTCATGAAGGTAGGGAAGGTGTCTCAAAGCCTTGCTAATTCCTAGAACCTAGCAAAGTGTCTACAGTGTCATGTGCCCTTAATATGAATTTGCTAAATTATGAATCCTAACAGTAATTCCTTGTCCTCTGACTTTACTTAGAGAATGGCAATCCTAGTCAGTTAAAGAACCAGATAGTAGTTTTAAAGTAATTATACAAATTTAATCTTAAAGTGATAGAGTCCTTTCTACGTACAACAAGAAACTTGGAAGTCATAAAGGAAAAGGACGATATATCTGGCTATATAAAAATTTAAAATATTTGTAGATTTAAAAAAATAAAAGTTAAAAAAGACAAACCAGAAATAGAAAAAAATATATTCAATTTACGTCAGACAGAGGAGTAATAATAATACATCAAGAGCTCTGATAAATAAATAAGAAAAGATAATCAGCCCATTAGAAAAATAGGACAAACATATGGACAGGAAACTTCCAGAAAAAGAAATTAAAATGGTTCATAAAAGTATGAAAATATGCTTAACTTTATTAATTAAAAAACTGAAAATAAAACAATGGGAATTTTTATCCTATATTATGAAGATGAAAAAAGAATTATAATATTCAGCACTGGTAAGGTTGTGAGGAAATGAGCACTCTCACACACTCATGCTACGAAACTGTTCTCAGGTACTTAAAAGATACATATATATATATACATATATGCAGACAAGTTTGTTCTCATTGTTTGTAATAGCAAAACATTAGAAACAACTGAAATGTGCATCAATAAAAGCTTGGTTAAATAAACTATGGTACCATAAAATTGTATGCAGACACTGAAAAGAATGATGTAACTGGGTAACCAAATAACAAATGAGGGGAATTTTTATGTTATGTATGTATTCCAATTAATAAAAAATCCAATTACAAAAAGGGGGAAAGGATTGGAACACATACTTCACCAAAAAGGATATAAGGCTGGCAAATAAGCACATGAAACAATGTTCAACATCATTAGCCATTAAGGAAATTACATTGAAGCTGTGATAACACTATAAATCTATTAGGATGGCCCAAATAAAAATTACTGAAAATACCAAGAGCTATTGAGGATACAGAATACATGGAACTCTCATACATAGCTAGCTCAGATGCAAAATGGTACAGGCACTTTGGAAAATGGTTTGGCAGTTTCTTATAAAGTTAAACACACATTTACCATATAACCCAGTGATCTTGTTCCTGGGTATACTACTCAGCAAGAAAAAGGAATAAACAACTTGGATAAATCTCCAAAGCATTAAACTGAGTGAAAGTTGTTGGTCTCAAAAGGTGATGTGCTATGTGATTCCATGCACATGACCTCATCGAAAAGACAAAAACTACAGGGACAGAGGAAAAATCAGTGGTACCAGGGGGTAGGGAGAAGGGAAGCCTGACTGTAAAGGGTAGCAAAAGGGAATTCTTTAGAGGGTTGAACGGTTCTGCATCCTGTCAGTGGTGGTGGTTACAAGAATTTAGGCATATCTTAAAACTCAGGACTATGTGCCAGAAAGTAAATGAATTTTACTGTCCATAAATTTAAAATAATTTTTAAAAGATAAATTATCATCACCAGTAATGATACCTTCTACTTCTCGGTCTAAGGGAGGAACATCATCTCTCATGGAGAAATCCATAGCTGTCCCTGGAATGTCCATCAAGTCCTCATCACTGGAGCTGCTCCGGAAGCTACTAAAACTCCCCTGCCGAAAGCCTCTGTTATCCATGGCTCCTGTGCAGAAAGAAAATAGCAGGCTTACAACAATGACCTCCAAGCCCCTTACTGCTTTTTCTTTTTTTTTTTTTTTTTGTTACTGTCATACACATAACATAAAGTTTACCATTTGAACCATTTTAAAGTATAAAAATTCAGTAGCATTGAGTACATTTACAATGTGCAACCATCACCACTATCCATTTCCAGAATTTTTTCATCATCCCAAACAGAAACTCTGTACCCAGCAAACAGTAACTCCCCATGCCCCAGCTCCTGGTAACCTCTATTATACTTTTTGTCTCTATAGATTTGCTGATTCTAGATATTTCATATAAGTGGAATCACAAAACACGTGTCCTTTTGTGTCTAGTTTCTTTCATTTAGCATAATGTTTTCAGTGTTCATCCATGTTACATGTATACATCAGCATGTATCAGCACTTCATTAATTTTAATGGCTAAATAATATTCCATTGTATGGGTAAATCATATTTTGTTTATCCATTCATCAGCTGATGGACATTTGGATAGTTTTCACTTTTGGTGTTGCCACTTAGTTTTATGTCTTCTTTTGCACTCTTGCTTTGACAATATAGACGTGCAAACTATTTAATGTATGCATGAAAACTACTTAATATGTTCAGTTACCCTCTAGATGTAATGTACCTCTGGCTTTACCATGTAGTTGATGGCAGTTTTTTGAGAATCATTCAAATGAGCATAAAACCAAATGAGGGCACATATAATGGGAGTTCACAAGTAATCAACTGAAATAAAAACTAGACATCTCTAATCTGTCATGGGGCTAGAGAAAAAAACTAGACAACAGTATTGAGAAATGTACATTTGGGAATGGAAAAAACATCATCTTACTCCTCTGACTCTCCCAGAGCTCCTAAGACAATGTACATGCAAAGAAATACTGCGTGACTGACACTGGGGGAAAAGAGGCATACTGTGCCATTCAATGATGTTCTCAATAATTTAATATTAAAAATGAAAAATTTTCTACACATCAAGTGTAAATTTTCAGATTATAAGTTTTAGTCAAAAATTCTTAGTATACTGATTTAAAAAAAAACAGCAGCATTATGGCCAATTTGACTTTATGAAGCCCTGTCTGCCCCCATTTTTTTTTTTTTTGTAATGAAATCTTGGTCAAAAATCATAACCAGCAAAGTTCTACTGGATTAGACAAATATTATTCCTGTTGAGGTTTCCAACTCTTTTAAGAAACTTCTTGTTCTAGGTTGTCAGAATTAAGTGTGATGAATGTGGTAAAAACCAAATAGGATAAGTTAAGTAATAGGCCTGAAAAACTAGAATCAGAACAGATAAATATTTTAAACATTGAGCATAAAGGAGAAAGAGCTGACATTTACCAGGTACTTATCAATTTCCAGGCACTGGTCTATGTGCTTAAAGTAAATTCTTCCATTTAATTTTTCCAACATTCCTATGCTATCACATTATCACTTTTAGTGCAGATGAGGGAACTGAAGCTCAGAGAGGCCAAGTAACTTGCACAGTTAGTATTTTCTAAAAAGAATTAAGCTCCAAATCTTGTGTTTAATTTTACAATACCAGACTAGTGATAAAGAGACCAAGCTGACCGAAGCGTGAGTGACATTTATGAACACCTACTGTGTAGGAATCATTGTGCGATAGTGGGACAGATAGAAAAATGATGCTGGGTAGGCCAGATGAGATGAAGACTAGGAGGCAAAGATGTACATAATGTATATACGTATCGAAACATCACACTGTACCCCATAAATAAGTACAATTATTATGTGTCAATTAAAAATAAAATTTAAAAAATGCATTCTAAGTAGTCTTCTTTAATACACAAAAATAGCTTTAAATCTGTGCAGATGTGAATTAAATAATAGGTTATACGAGAACATTACCATACTTACATGGTGATATATGGTCAGGTAAGGAAGGGGACAAATTTACTCCAAGGTACTAATAATGTACAAAGTTATTGATCATAAAACCATTTCCTGAGCTACAAAAACTAACCTTGCTGTGTGGATCAAATGGGTGCTGGGATATTGTGAAGTCATGTTTTGCAGCCTCAGCCGAGCTCTCTTGCTGCTCACCAATCCATCCTTGCTGGACTTTTCCCCTTTCTCTACCCTGTCTCCTTCACTCTCTTTCTCCTGAGAGTACTCCCTCAATAATGCACTTAAGTAAAACTCCCTGTCTTAGCTTCTGCGTCTAGGAAACTGGACCTAACGCAGGATTCTTAGCAGGTTTTTCCTATTACTAAGAACACATAGGAAATCTTGACTCTGTCTTCCCTCCTGTCATCCAGGAGGAAGTATCTTCACTCTTTAAGAAAAAAATGAAAACTTTCATTCTGTGTTGATGTTGGTCAAATTGTTAAGAGTGCATCCAAAAGCATGTTTACATTGGGCTTTTGGGTTCATGCTGGCTCATGTAAGCTCATTTCCTTTTTTAATGATGAAAATCTTTTGTCTGCTTTACAAATAACCATACCCTACAGTGAACATTGCAACATTTGACAAGGGCAAGGCCAGCAAACATTGTTGGGTAGTATTCAAATAACATAACATTTGGATCTCCTAAGCAAGATTAACAGCATTGCACAGAATCACATGACAAAGCTACCAATTTAAGGGCTTATTTCACTTCTAAAGCTTGTTATTTCTTGGAATACCACTCACAGGATCTGTATTAAGTATACTATGCATATAAACTTATTACTCTTTATCTTATTTGCAAGAATGACTCACTGTTATCAGCAGACAGGGCCATGAACATACACGAGTAACATGTAACAGCTACAACCAAGGCTAAATGATTAAATCATGACTCTCTTGTAAGCTCCTGGACCCCTTCCTGAAAATTTTGATCTTAACTTTTGACTCTATGTGTCAGTGTTTTCTGCTCTTGCTTTGAACCTGACATCAGTGGATTCCTTTAAACCAGTAATGTTTCTATGTTGATTGCTAATTTTCTCCCACTTTCCCAATTTCTCAACTGATTCTGGAGGGAATTCAAAATTTGGAAAAACATAAACTTCCTGAGAAATACCAGAAGGAATACTCACGTGAAATCACTACCTGAAACAGATCCTTGGGCTTTTCTTGAGGTGCATAATCTTGACACTCTTGAAGATTATAGGCCAGTTATTTGGTAAACAATATCTCAATTTTAGTTTGTCTGATGTTTCCTCATGAACAGACTCAGTTTTATGCAACTTTGGCAGGAATATCAGAGAAGTGATATGCTGTATTCTTCTAATTGCATCCTGTCAGAGGGCACATGCTATTTATTTGCCCCATTAATGATGATATTTGATCACTTGATAAAAGTGGTGTATTCTAGGCCTTTCCATTGTTAATATATTGTCTTACTATCTTATGAGGAAGTACTTTGACACTAAGTAAATAAGCTATTTCTTATAAAACATTTCATTTATTCAATCATTTGTTTATATATAAATAACTCCTATTTTATTTGATGGGTTATTATCCATTGCTATCGTTATTTTCATGTTCAAATTTTCCAAAATTTGGCCAGTGAGAACCTCTTCAAGCAGGTTTCCATATACCTTTGGCATGTCCCCATCATGCTTTAAGAATTCCCTTAATTTCTGTCATATAAGACATTTTAGACTTGTCTTGTACTTTCATGCTCCATCCTTGAAATCAGCCATTTCTTCAAGGAACCCTGAGTTCTTTTAGTTAGGAATGGTATTTAGAAGGCATGATCTGGGTGCTCGTTGACATTTGGGTGTTGCTGTTCCCAAGCTCTCTCAGTGGACAGAAGTAGGGAACACAGACACTCTCACATACACAAATACACACATTTTCACATATATTTTTCATCTATCTACATATATTGACAGAATGTTTTATATATATATGAATATTTACACTTACATGTTAATATATATACACATACATAACCATAAGTTCTCACTTATACCTCTGATTTCAATCCAACATGACAGGACTCAATCTAGTTTTTCCCCTTCCTATATTTGTACCTTTCTTCACTAACAATGAGAAATCTGGATCCTATTACCCTTAATTTTTTTACTTTCTTGAACAATTCCCCTGTATATAACCAATCTCCCATTTCCTCCCCAATTATTTTCCCTGTACAAGTGGTCTTCTCACATATATTGGGCTGACTCACAAAACTGAGCCATTACTCCATGTAGATGCCAACTTTACCCTGCTCAGGCTCTGACACCCACAGCAGGCTATATATCCACATGAAAGTCCAGATGCCATCTTCAAAATGTTAAACTCCAGCACCCCAAGCCAAGCTACCTTCTAAGTGGGTGCCCTTTTCACATCACTTGAGCTCTGACTCCCTAAGTTAGGCCACCTATATGTACAAATGTCCTCTTCAAATAAACAAACAAAATAAATAAAAAGAAAAAAAAACAAATAGCCCCTCCACTTTGCTCTGGATCTTAACTCCCACCTGAGATAACAGATGCTTCCCAGCCTTAATCTGATTATTTATTTTATCCTTTAAGTTAACCTGCTATCTCTAGTTCTCATCTCTCCCTCAAATTCCAGTCCTGAATTCCCAAGAACTCCGTTTGACACTTTTATTACTACTCTAAACTCAATAGAAGGAAAATGAAAAAAAAACAGTGAAAATAATATTAATCTAAACACAAATAATAAAATCCAAACAAGACATGTCCCTTGCCCTTACCCCACCCCCATCAACTTCCCTTTTTAAATGCAGGCAGCATCAGAGTCAATATTTACAGTTAATGTTTATCTAACTCTGGGATTTACTACATTCAACCAACCTACAAAAAGCACTCAATCACACGAGTAGACACTGCAGGTTTCTAGAAATCTTACCTGAAAACAAGCACCATTTTAGCTGATAAGAACTGAGGCTAACAGAGTAGCACAATTAAAGAGGCCTTTTTTCAGTATAAATTTATTAACATTAAATGCCTATGAGTCCCATACGGTGACTAGCACTGAAAGAAAGCAAGAAAATTTGTAAAGTGATGCAGAATTCCCTTTCCTCTCTCCCTACTAGTTACGTGTTTCATTCAGGAAGTGATTTAAAATACACAGTTCCAGCAACTCTACATTAGCCACACAAATCATAGGAAGAAAAAGTATGGGGAGTCCAAAAATAATTTATGTTTGGCATTGGAATGTGTCTTGTAGTCATAGTTTCAGATGAGTGTATCTATTGTTCTGGGAATTCGTTAAAACAAAATAATGACAGTACAAGATGAAGACCCAACAAAGGAGAAGCTGGAAAACTTCTCTGTTTCCCCATATGAATCTTAACAAACTCCTTCCTGTAACCCACTGACACAGAACAATCCAGCTAAATTGAGCTGCCTCATTTCAAACATTTCCTGAAGCAGCTATCTGGTTCACTGTTTAGGTTGTAAGTGTCCCCTTAATAAATGCATAGAAAGAAAGGATCGACAAAAGAAAATTAGAAAAACCAAGTAAATCAAATAAAACAGATGCTATGAATGCAATAAGTAAAACTGAAAGTGGTATTTGCCCACAGATAACCCATTCTGATAGTCTTTGGTTTTATTTTGCAGATATAAGAATGTTCAAGAGAAAATAATTAAAGCAGGAGGGGCTGGGCACCGGGGCCCAGGCCTATAATCCCAGGACTCTGTAAGGCCCAGGCAGGACTGTTTGAGGCCAGGAGTTTGAGAGAAGTCCGAGCAAAAGACTCCATCTCGACAAAAAATAGAAAAAGCAGCCGCACATAGAGGCAGGAGAATCACTTGAGCCAGGAGTTTGAGGTTGCAGTGAGCTGTGATGACGCCACTGCACTCTAGCCGGGGGAAGGGGTGTCAGATGAAGACTCTGTGTCAAAAAAATAAAAAAAGGCAGGAGAGAATAATGAGGAAACAATTTAAGGTTCCTTAGAATTAAGATTTGAACCCATGTCTAGTTGAACTCCAAGCCCAGTGCTCTTTCCATAATGCATTGGGGCTTCACTATGACATGTCAGTCCAGAGAATGGCACATCTGGAATAAATTAAACCTTTAGATGGCCAGAAGCCTGGGGTCAGCCAGAATTTGGGGCAGGCCAAGAACAATGTAAGGGGATTTGATTTATTTTCCCAACTGGATGATTACAGATAGGTCTTTTCATGCAATGGAGGGCTAAGGAGGGCAATCAGGGGAAAATGTTATTTGGTCAATATTTGTGTTACAAAGCTGACATGCCCTTTGTCACTTTCTTGCTTAAAATTATCAGCTGGTTTCCCACTGCCTATAGCGTCAATTTTAAACTTCTTAGCATGGCATTCAGTGCCCTATCAGATCTGGAACCCATCTACCCAGACAGCCTCATCTCCTGCCACAAATTTGTTATATTCCACATAGGCCACATGCTTTCGAGGCCTCCATGTCCTTGCTCGGGCAAGCTGCTCTACGTGAGATCCCACTCATCCCACCCCCATTCTCTTTTCAGTGTGGTAAAACCCCATTCAATTCACCTAGGGTCAGCTCAAACAGGCTTTCCCCTCAACACCCCCTTTGTTCAGACATCTATGTTGGCTGCATAATCTCTTCCACTGAGTCTTGTGATCACACTGCGTCCTTCTCATTTCTGCTGTTCCAGCAATTCTAGTGTTGTCTCTAGGTATTCAATAACTGCTTACTGAGGAGAATTCCAGTTGGGGAGGAAGGGTTAACAGGTAATCAACATATTCATATGGCTGACACTCAATAAATCTATACCTTGCCCTATGAGGGAAGGGAATTTGGGATATAAAGAGAGTTTATTATACCATCACTACACTCAAGGAATTTATGGTCTACTTGGGGGAAAAAACCTTCATATAATGCTATTACACAACAGTTAAATGTTAAACTGTTAAAATAAAAGTGCAATTGACATTCAGAAAATGGAGGATTGTAAGCTAGAGAAGGCTTCATGGAGGAGAGAGGGTATTCCAGGCCCAGGAAACAAAATAGTCAAAGGCTTATAGATGAGAATGAGGCTGGCATTTGTGCCTGACTAGAGGACAGGGTAGGTGTCTGTAAGCAAACAGAGAGATAGGCCGTGAAGGTCCTGGGGAAGTAATGGAGTCACTGAAGTTTTTGAAGAGCAACATGATAAAAATATTATTTTAGGAGGTAAGTGTGGCAACGATAGGCTAGAAGAGAGAGAGGAGGAAAGGGCTGGGAAGGCAGTTTGCTACTTGCAGTTTCAGCATAGGTGATTTAGGTTGGAGGTGAAAGAGGGGAAAGAAAAAGGAGGAGTACACATTCCCAACAGTTGTACTAAGACCAAGGCAAGAGCCAGGTGGTAGGGGCAAACAGGATGGTGCTAGTTTGTGGCATGACCTACTAGCACCCTGTTTTACTAGTGACATTGACATCTGTGGGTTCAAATCAATTAATATTCCCATCTCAACTAAACCATTTGGCAAAAACAAATGTATAAATCAATGGGTAGCTGATATACGTATGACCCCTCAAATGAAAATATTAAGCATGTCACATATTTCAATGCTAACAAGCACAGAGAAGCAATAAACTATTTTTTACTTTTGCTCAATAAAAATATCTGTTGGGGCTGGGCGTGGTGGCTCACGTCTATAATCCTAGCACTCTGGGAGGCAGAGGCGGGCGGATTGTTTGAGCTCAGAAGTTCGAGACCAGCCTGAGCAAGAGCAAGACCCCATCTCTACTAAAAATAGAAAGAAATTGGCCAAACAACTGAAAGTAGAAAAAATTAGCCGGGCATGGTGGCGCGTGCCTGTAGTCCCAACTACCTGGGAGGCTGAGGCAGAAGGATCGCTTGAGCCCAGGAGTTTGAGGTTGCTGTGAGCTAGGCTGACACCACGACACTCGCCCCAGGCAAGAGAGTGAGACTCTGTCTCAAAAAAAAAAAAAACCTGTTGGCCTGTACATGGCATTCTGGGTAAGTAATATATGCCAGTTACTGTAAACATGGAAAAGGGAGAATGCAAGAGGAAGAAAAGGGTAAGAAATACATTATACAATTAACCAAGATACAAGTATTGTCATATCATTTAAAATAAAACATTAAAAAAATAAAATAAAACATTAAGACAATCCTAAGTATAACAGTAAAAATGGTTAAGAGCTAGCACACACATAAAATCACCTGCCTACCCACCATACTTTGAGGTACTCAAGGACAGAGTTACTTAAATCTGTGTTCCCAAGTTCCTGACACAAAGAGAGGGCTCAGAAAATAATCTAGCTTACACTTCAATTCCAGTTTTAGTTACTTTATTTGGAGAGGTAGAAACCAAATGCAGATCTTGGATGTTAATCTCTGAGAGATGCCAGAGGTTTAGGCTAATTCTTAACCTAAGGCACTTTCTCCCTCTGTTACAATTTCAGGTATGAAGTCCCCAAAGGAAATAATAGTGCATTTTCCCACAGAATGGTCTTTATCTGGGAGTCATCCTCACAGATGAGCAGGAGTTATGAGAAAAGGTGAAAACTCTGAACAGGAATACTAGAGTAGCAGTTCTCAAACTTTGGTCTCAGGATCCCTTTAGTCATCAAAATTATTGAGGACCCCAAAGAACTTTTATTTATGTGGATTATATCTATAAATATTTACTGTATTTGACATTAAAACTGAGAAATGTTGATTTAAATTTAACAACACTCAATCTGCAATGTTAATATTGACATTAACATTTTAAAAAATAACTATTTTCCAATACAAAAATTACTGAGAGGCATTTTTACAAAACTCTTGAATGTCTGGCTTAATAGAGGACAGCTGGATTCTGCTTCACATATTCTATTACCCATCAGAGCAATGACATCATCACCTATCATACATACAGTTTCCAGAAAATTCCACAGTATACTCACAAGAAAATTAGTGAAAAACGCAAATAATGTCTTAATATGAAAATAGTTTTGACCTTACAGACTCTCCCAAAAGGGTCTCAGGAACCTGCAGACCATGCTGTGAGGATTGTTGAAATAGAGAAAGAAACCAGCATGGACAAACTGTACTTGGGGAACACCCACAATTAATGAGTAGGAAGCGGACAAACCAGTCAGAAGAGACCACGCTGACAGCTGTGAAAGTGAAACAAATGACAAACTAATCTTTTCTTTAAATGTTTTCCAAAGCTGTAATAGCCATGATGTATAAAGAGATTGTTTAAATCATTATAATTGGATCCCAACAGATAGATAGGCAAAAGACACTGGTAGATAATTTCTTTAAAAAAAGAAAAAATGGCTTTAAAAATTCAGAAAAATTTAAATTAAAGCAGTAATATGCTATCTTCCCTTAGCAGATCAGCTTTTCTTTGGTTTTATCTCAGAGATTCTTCATATATGGCAACAAATATCCTGTTATACAGGCTTTCAAGAATGTGATAAACGGGAAATCTAGAGAAGCACCCTGGATGATCAAGAACAAGGGTCTACCAGGTCTGACAAAGACAACGTGAGAAATTTATAGATCACTTTCACTTTGGAACATACATATAAAACTCCTAAATAAATTTCAACAAACTGCAAATAGCATTGCATTGAAAGATTTGTCTGCTATATATAAGGAGGATTTATTCCAGGAATGCCTGACTAGTATCACAAGGGAAACCATCAACATAAGTTTTCAGATTAACAGATAAAATTTTAAAATCTATAATTATCTCAACAGATGTCAAGAATGGATTTTGTAAGTTTATAGCCATTCTGGATTAAAAATTTTACAGTGTCCCACGTGGAAGATTTCTTTCTTGACATGATATAGAATATTTAAATTAAAACCAAGAAACAAAATATTATTCCCCTTAATACAGGAAAGCAATGATACCTCCTGTTGCCAATTATATTTAACATGGTACAAGAAAAGATTTAAAAGGGAAAAAAATGAGGAATGCATAAAGGAAAGGAAGAAATATGATATTCCAGCTTGGATTGCATGAATGCATACCTATACAACTCTAAGAATATCAACTAAAAACAGCAGAAAGTAATAAATGAATTCAGAAATTATAAGGTAAATCTACAAAAACCAACTGCATTCCTACAAATTACCATAGAACTAGGAAATACAATGATAAAAGAATTCATTTATGATAGAGATATAAACTCGAAACGCAATATTACTTTAAAATTTATAAAAGCCAAATAAGAAGGAAAAAAGGAAGACATAAATCTACATAGATGTATCATGCTCCTGGTTGGAAAGTTTAAATATAGCAAGAATGAAACAGACCCTAATTTGAATTATATTACATCTATATATTAATCTAAAGTCCCTATGGCATCTTTTACATAACTTGACAGATTAATAGTGAAATTCACCCAGAAGAATAAGTAGGCAAGGATACTAGTATGCGTCTTTTCTTAAATATAAATATGGCAAACTTATCCTATAGATTTTAATCTTCTATAAAAAAAGAACTATTATCAAAACCTTATGGTATTGGGTTAAGAATAGAGATTCTAGCAATGGATCCAAATTTATTAGAATAATTTAATAGTTGATAACTCAGAAGCAACACAAACATAAGGAAAGAATCACTTTTTAGTAAATAGTTGAGGGACTGCTCAAAATAAAGAATACAGAATTACGACATATATCAACTGAAAAATTCCAGATGGGTTTTTTAAAAGTTGATAAAAAAAAGAACACAGAGTGTAGTATATTTATCCCAGACATGGAGAACAGACAAAATTATTTCTGATTATAGAACAAGATAAAATGGATTAATTCATACATGCTAAAATAAATAACTTTTTACATCAGGGATTGTATGCAATAAAATGAAGTAAAAGGAACAGAAAGGCAACATATCTGTGTCATCACTGATAAAGGTTAAAGAAAAGGTGGATGCAAATATCCAAGTAAAAATCAAAGGAAGACTTCTAGTTTCCAGTCCAGGATATAAGGAGTTTGGAAGTCATTACTCTCATCCTCACAATAAAAAAAAAAAAGAGATTCCTCGATAGTATAATGGAGAGATAAAAAGCTGAACAAACCAAAAATCAAAAATTCTTTTTAGATCTATCAGAGAACTGAGGTCACAGGGCAAACCGCTGTCCCCCAAATTAGAGAAACAGACAGTGGAACACAGAGAATCACAGCTTACACTACAGAAACCTCCACAGTAACCAGTACTGGAGTAGGAGAACTAAATTGTAACGGAAGAATAGCTGGAGGCTGAGTGTGGACAAGTCTGAGAGTTAAAAACTTCAGGGGGTCCCCACATTTTCATGAGTTTTACCTCCAGGAGCCCTACAAGGTTCTCAGAGTGAAGAGAGAGAAAAATTTCTCCCTGCTTTCAGCAGTGGGAGGGGAAATGTGGTTGTTTTGCAATACAACCAGAGCATTTTGTTCTTCTTAAAAGATCTACTCTCAAGAGAAACTATTTTACCACAGTCTAATCAACTTGGTAGAAAGTCAATGCCCAACTCCAGCTCCCTTTAGTCATAAGGGGGAAAAGAAACAAAACAAAACAGAGAAGGACTTGTCAAAGTCACTACTGAGAGGCACAGGCTTACTAAAAAACTGAAACCTAATCACAGGACTATAGAATGCTTCCCCTCCCTCCATGCCTTACCACCACCACTTCAACAGAGCTCCTATATAATAACAGGGGAATATGACTGGAAGAACTGCACATCTTGAATCTTAAGAAATGTCTAGGGAAATGGAAACTCAAATACATGGGAGAGACAAAAACAAAGACAGTAGCAGAAATTTTAGCCTCTGATACATAAAGTTACAGCAAATAGTAAACACAGCCTAACCTCTATCCAGATAAACATAAAATCTTACACTAAAGGCCTACCTACCTCAGTTACTTTTACCTAGTATATCATGTCCAGCTTTCAACAAAAAATTATAAAGTATACTAAAGAACAACAAGCACTGCATAAAGAAAGAGATATGGAAGGAAAGTTGGAATTATCGTAACAGCAATTTAAAACAACTGTGTTTAATATGCTAAATGCTCTAACAGAAAAAGTGGACAACATGTAAGAACAGATGAGTAATGTAAGCAGAGAAATGGAAATCCTAAGAAAGAATCAAAAGGAAATGCTAGAAATCAAAAATGCTGTAACACAAATGAAGAATGCCTTTGATGGGTTCATCAACGGACTAGACACAGCGGAGGAAGAATCAGCAAGTTTGAAGAAATATCAACAGAAACTTACAAAACTGAAATACAAAGAAAAAAAAAGAATGAAAAAAGAACAGAATATCCAAGAACTGTGGGACAATTATAGAAGAATACCAGAAGAAGAAAGAAAGAAACAGAAGAAATATATGAAGTAATTTCCCAAAATTTGATTATAGATACCAAACCACAGGTCTAGGAAGCTCAACGAACACTAAGGAGGATAAATACCAAAAAAATCTACACCTAGGTATATCATATTCAAACTGAAGAAAATCGAAGAAAAAAAATCTTGAAAGTAGCCAAGGGAAAAAGACACCTTACCTTTTTACCTACAGAGGAGCAAAGATAAGAATTACAACAGAATTCTCCTCAGAAATCTTCTCTTCAAGGTGATAAAGATATAACGTGCTACCACTAATCAAAACAAATGTAGAGTAGGTATATTAATTTCAGACAGAGCAGACTTCAGGGCCAGGAAAATTATCAGAAATAAAGAGAAGCATTACATAACGATAAAGGGGTCATTTCTCTAAAAATGTAACAATCTCTAAGGAGTATGTACCTAACAACAGTGTCAAAATATGTGGGGTAAAACTGATAGAGACACAAAGAAAAGTAGATCAATGTACTGTTATAGTTAAAGACTTCACCACCCCTCTATCAGTAATTGACAAATCCGGCTGGCAGAAAATCAGTAAAGACACAGCCAAACTGAACAGCACCATCAATCAACTGGATCAAGTTGACATCTATAGAATACTTCATCTAACAAAAGCAGAATACTCATTCTTCTCAGGCTCACACAGAACATTCACTAAGATAGATGACATCTGGACCATAAAATATACCTTGACAAATTTGAAAGAACAGAAATCATACAGAGTATGCTCTCGGACCACAATGGAATTAGACTAGAAGTCAATAAAAAAAAGCTGAAAAGATCCCAAATACTTGGAGATTAAATAATACACTTCTAAATATCATACGAGTCAAAAAAGTCTCAAGAGAAATTTAAAAACATTTTGAACTAAATTAAAATGAAAAAAAACTTATCAAAATTTGTGGGATGCAGCAAAACCAGTGCTTACAGGGAAATTTATAGCATTCAATGCATATAGTAGAAAAGAAGAAAGATCTAAAATCAATAATCCAAGTTTCTACCTTAGGGAACCAGAAAAAGAAGAACAAACTGAATCCAAAGTAAGCAGAAGAAAAGAAGTAATAAAAATTAGAACAGAAATAAATGAAATTAAAAACAGGACATCAATAGAGAAAGTCAACAAAACCAAAAGCTGGTTCTTTGAAAGGATCAACAAAATTGATAAACCTCTAACCAGATTAACTAAGCAAGAAAGAGGGAAGGCACAAATTACTAATATCAAAAATAAAGTAAGTCCCTGATCTGATCACTGTATATATATTGAAACATCCCTATGTATACCATAAATATGTACAATTATTATGTCAGTTAAAAATAAAAATAAACAAAAATAGAAGAAAACAAAATAAAATAGAGGCCATCACTACTGATCATATGGACATTAAAAAGATAATAAAGGAATATTATTAACAATTCTACACCCACAAATTTGATAACCTAAATGAAATGAACTAATTCTCCTTGAAAGACACAACCTACCAAAACTCACACAAGGAGAAATAGATCATGTGAATAGTCCTATATCTATTAAAGACACTGAATCACTAATTAATAAACTTCTAGAACAGAAAGCACCAGACCCAAATGGGTTCACTAATGTATTCTACCAAACATTTAAAGAAGAAATTATACCAATTTTCTCAGTTTCTTTCAGAATATAGAAGCAAAGGGAATACTTCCTAATTCATTCTATGAGGCCAGCACTACCCTAATACCAAAACCAGAGAGAGAAATTACAAAAATACTACAGACTAATATCTCTCATAAACATATATGCAAAAATTCTAAACAATATATTAGCAAATCAAATATAACAATGTATAGAAAGAATTATATATCATGACCCCAAGTGGGATTTATCCCAGTTATAGAAGGCTAATTCAATGTTCAAATATAAATTAGTGTAATCTATCATATCAACAGATTAAATAAGAAAAATCATATGATCTTATCAATAGATACGAAAAAAGCATTTGACAACACCCAACATCCATTCATGATAAAAACTGTAAGTAAACTAGGAATAGAGGGGAACTTCTTCAACTTGATAAAGACCACCCACAAAAACTTACAGCTAACATCAGACTTAATGGTGAGAAACTCAAAGCTTTCCCAGTAACGTTAGGAACAAAGCAAGGATATCCCTTCTCACCACGCCTTTTCAACATCATACTGGAAGTCCCAGCTAATGCTATAAGACAAGGACAGGAAGTAAAAGGTATACAGAGAGGGAAGGAAGAAATAAAACTGTCTTCGTTCATAGATGACATGATTGTCCACATAGAAAATCCAAAGAATCAACAGAAAAATCCCCAGAACTAATAAGCAATATAGCAAGGTTGCAAGATACAAGGTCAGTATACAAAAGTCAACTGCTTTCTTATACACCAGCAATGAAAAATTGGAATTTGAAAATAAAAACACAATGCTATTTACATTAGTACCAAACAATGAAATAATCAGGTATAAAACTAACAAAATATGTACAAGATCTGTATGAGGAAAACTACAAAACTCAGATGAAAGAAATCAAAGATCTAAATAAATGAAGAGCAATTCCATGCACATAGATAAGAAAACACAATATTGTCAAGAAGTCAGTTCTTCCCAACTTGACCTATAGATTCAATGCTATCCTAATCAAAATTCCAGCAAGTTAGTTTGTGAATAGCAACAAACTGATTCTAAAATTTATATGGAAAGGCAAAAGACCCAGAATAACGAAGATAATATTGAAAGAGAAGAACAAAGTCAAAGGACTGACAATATTTGACTTCAAGATTTACTATAAAGCTACAGTATTCAAGAGAGTATATGATATTGGCAAAATAACAGACACAAAGATCAATGGAACAGAATAGAGTCCAGAAATATGTCCTCAAAAATATAGTCAACTGACCTTAGACAAATGAGCATAAGCAATACAATGATGTGGAATCTTTTCAATAAATGCTGCTGAAACAATTGGATATGCACATGCAAGAAAAAATGAACCTAGACATAGATCTTCAATTTTCATAAAAATGAACTCAAAATGGCCCACAGACCTAAATGTAAAACACAAAACTATAGAACTCCTAGGAAATAACATATGAGAAAATCTAGGTGACCTTGAGTTTGGTGATGACTTTTTAAATATAATACCAAAAGCATGACTGATGAAAGAAAAAACTGGCAGACTAAGATTCACATTTTAATTAAAAACTTCTGGGCCGGGCGTGGTGGCTCACGCCTGTAATCCTAGCTCTCTGGGAGGCTGAGGCTGGTGGATTGTTTGAGCTCAGGAGTTGGAAACCAGCCTGAGCAAGAGCGAGACCCTGTCTCTACTAAAAATAGAAGGCAATTAGCTGGACATCTAAAAATATACAGAAAAAATTAGC
>CAUYSK010069695.1:0-11411 GCA_963575035.1 Avahi laniger
AATTTCACAGTTAGTCATTATTTGATGACTTCTTCCAAGGTTTATTTGGTCTTTTTTTCTTACTACAAAAGATGGAGTTCTAAGCAATTTAACAAGGTAAAAAAAGTCCTGAAATACATGGGCGACATGAATGGTGGACCAGCTATTTGGTAGTACTTGCCCCAATGTGTTGTACTTGAACTTCAAGTCCAATCTACTTAAATAAAAGTTTTCTAGGGTCTCATATTTCTCATTAGCTAGAACAGAGTTTTAGTCCTTAAAGTCATTTTCTAATTTGGATATTTTTATAAGTAAGACTATTGTGTTAATAGCCAGGCACACCAACCAACTGAACCATGGAAGGAAGCAGATGGTAAGACTATGGCGGATGCTGGCTGTGCTTGGTTGCCAAGCACTCATTCTCCCTTCATTTGTTAATGGCACCTTGACTGCCTTTTGGGGAATCACATCTCTTGGAGGGATGGCATTTCCTCTATCTATGCAAGGGACAATTCCATAGCCAAAAGTCTTACTCCTAAATTCCATTGAAATTCCCCTATTCCTTTTAAGTTCCAGAATCTCTTAAGTATTTCAGAACTCTCTTTCAATGGATTTTCAGACCTTGTATAAGAGGAGATAGTGACATTTGATAAGGGCAGAGAAAATCACAAAATTCTTCTTTCATTTCCATTCTCCAGCTCTTCAAGAAATATCTGTTCAGGACATACTATACCCTGTCCTAAATGCTAGAACTACAAAAATGAGTAGGACAGAGTATTGTTCCTGAGAGAGCCGGGTGGCCGAGTAGAAGAGATAAGATACACAGAAACAACAGTAATGCCAGAGAGACTGTGATGAGTGCTATAACTGAGGTATAGGTCAAGTGCAATGGGAGCACAAAGGAGGGGAGACTAATTCAATGCTGGAACAACTGGGGAAGATTTCAGGGGAGGAGATAAACCTTCAAGTGGACTAATCTTCGCCTAAGTACCCAGTGACCAATTATCTCCAGGAAATAGGTTTACAAAATTAAGTCTGACCTGTGGAGGATAGTTTATTTTCTCTTAGAGTGCCATATTGCAGTTTCCAAGGTTTACGCCTTCTTGGGCAGTGACCTAAATTGCTCAGGACAGGCCTGAGGACATAAGGATGTCATCCCTTGCAGGTCTGTGCCTAAAGCGTCTGGGGCCTAGTGTTTGCATCTTTTGGATGCCAGTGAGATTTAGTGACAACTGACCATGGCCTGGATTGGGGCCAGCGTGTTTTCTAGCAGCCTTTCAATCTGATTTAGAATGAACTACCAGCTTCAACTAGCTTGCAGGGCTTAATTTCTCCAAATGGAGACAGCAGCAAGGACAGAAGCCTACAAGTTGCACTCAGCTGCCTTGAAAATAGATACTCATTTCACGTTCTTTTATTTCCATACTTTCCCTTCTCCTGCCCACACAGTGCAGCCAACTTTCCTCTTTATTTTAACAGAGAAAGGATGCTCTGAATTAATCTGGGATGGACAATGGGTCTGACAGATTGAGTTTGAAAAACTTATTACTGCTCATGGCAATATTCGCAGGAGTTTTGCCTGAAACGCTCCTTTCATGCTGGTAACCTCTAAGACATTAGGAAAGAGTGTTATTTGGAACACAAAATGTTGTGTACCTAGGTGACAATGAATTCACTTATCTAGCCAGAGAGCATATAATAGAAAGAGGGAAAGCCATTTAATTTTTGAAATTTCCAGTTTTTCAAAGAGGATGGTTTCATTTGATAAAATAATTAGTGGAACGCCCCTTTCCATCTGCCCACAAAATTCACGTTCTGGGTAATGTTTACATTAGTCTTCCACTGGGCAAGCGCAAAGGGAAAAACTGAGGGCCACTGCTTTTCTTAGAGGCCGGAGAAGAATGTATTTTAAATCATTATTTTATTGAACTCTATTGTGCGAACACATTGGGGAGGAACTTGGTAGACTCACATTCCCAGAAGCTCCTTGGGAATGACGAAACATTCCTACAGAAGTAGGTAGGAAAGGAGAGAAGGCTTTGGTGGGAATTCTAATGCTACTTTCGTTTTCCCAATACCACTGTCCTGAATTTACAGCTCACTTCGCTACCCCCGGGATGTTCTACAGATCTTCACACAGTTGGGAAGGGGTAACTATAGACAAGGAAGAGAGTCTCTGGGCCAAAGCTTCTCATTTGTTCCCAGTACTCAATGGGCAAAGGCCACTTTTGCATTTCATTCAATAGGGCAGAGATGATTACTTAAGCCCAATGAGTGCATACATATTTGCTGTTGTGGATTTAACTGTGTCTCCCGAAAAAGATCAGTTGAAGGACAAACTCCTAATATTTCAGAATGTGACATTATATGGAAATAGGGTCATTGCAGATATAACTAGTTTAGATGAGGTTATACTGGAGTAGGGTGGGCCCCTAACCCAATGTGACAGACGTCCTTTGTAATAAGACAGCTCTGTGAATACCAAGAGACACACGGGGAGAGTATCACGTAACAGAAGAGGTGGGGACCGGAGGGGTGGGGTTGCAAGCCAAGAAACACCAAAGATTGCCAGCAAACCACCAGAATCTAAGAAGAAGCAGGGCGCGATTTCCCTACAGGTTTTAGAGGGCAGAGCCCTGCCATCACCTTGATTTCAGACCTGTAGCTTTCAGAATGGCGAGACATTACATTTCATTTGTTTTAAGCTGCTCGGTTTGTGGTACTTTGTTACGGCAGCCCTAGGGGACTAATACTTTTGCCTACAACTCCCCTAGACTGTGTCTTGTCGACACCTGGGACACCGTCTTCCAGGCCCATGATCCACCATCTGCCTGCCTCCTCTTTTTCACACGCCTTAAACTCTGGCTCCCTGGGACTTCCAGCGTCTCCTTAATTTACCATGTGCTTTCCCACCTCCATCAAGGTTTCCTTCCCGGCACAGCCGGGGCCAGAACCCACTCAAAGTCTACTCATCATTCAAAATTAGCTCAAAGTGAAAACTCCCCCATAAGGGCTAGGCGAGTGATAATAAGAGAACTTTGTCTTTCAAGGCAATTTGTTTGTACCAGCACTCTGCTTTGCCATTTAGCTAGCTGACTATGTGTCTAGTTTCTCTCCATGTAACTCTTTCAAAGTGGAGAACTGGTTTGTTCATTTTGTATCTTTAAGAGGTTTATTTCTCAAGGGGTGGCCCTCACTCTAGGAGCATAAGATCTCAGAATCTCAGCCCCCTCCTCAGACCTCCTGAACCAGAATCTGCACTGAAACAAGTTCCTGTTAGTGAAATTTGAGAAGTACCCTGGCGGATCTTGCAACACCAGCTGCTATTAATTGAATGCATACTTCTCATCTGCTCCTTTGCTGAGCCTTTCTACTTACATTGTTTCAAGTTAGTCATCACAAAAATTCTGTTAACAATCCCGGGAGGTTAGTATTATTATTCCCCAATATACAGAAGAGAAAATTAAAGAAGAGTTAGATTGGAGTCTTCCGGGAGCGCTCCTGTATCGCCTGCCAACTGAACACAGCTCCCCAGTCAAAGGCTGGGAAGTGGAAGAGCTTAAGGGTAGTGGGTCACCCTGGAGCAGTTTCCCACCCTGGGTAAAACCGCCCTGACTGCCAGGTTAGGTGAGTCCCTCACCCCACATGTGGAGGAGCAAAAAGGCAGAATGGGCTGTATAACTTGCCTGGTCCAGTGAAAACTAAAAATGTGGGTGTCCCTTATTCAAAAAGTGAGAAAAAAGTTGTGTTTTTTTTTTTCCTTTCTTCCTTTCTCCCTCCGACACTCCCATGTCTCTTATAGTGGTTTTATTTGCTATTTAATGTAGTTCTCCCTTGGGCATGGGGATACTCGCTGGCCCACGTAGGTACAGGAGCCAGGGGTGCAGGGTTGGGGGTGAGGACGCAGGTGGCCACAGCCCAACCGCTTTGCTGAGGTGCCCCCTCCCACTAGCTGCTGGACTAATAGCAACGTGCTGTGCCTTGGCAGGGAAGTTAAGTCAGGCATCTGTCCTGACTGTTCTGTGCCAATGGGTGCCTCCTGGTTCATGTCCCAGAAGGACAGTTGGCTTCCAAAATCCAGTCCCCTGAATTTAAATCTTTACTTAATTCTTTCATAATTATTCAACAAATCCATTTACTGATATATTCTATATTGAATTCTCTTTTATAGTCTTCCTATCTGGCCAGGCATCAACTCCTATGGATTGCGATTAGAGTCCAGTTGGAATTTACATATCTCTTTTCACTTTTCAGGTTTAACCATCACATTCTGGGATCATTTAGCTTCTATAGTCTGGAGCATGGAGAAACCACAGATACCCCATGAATTTCATTTAGTTCAACAAATGTTGTAGTACAATCAGCCCTCTCTATCTCTATGCTCTGACTCCTCAGAGTCAACCAACCAGGAATTAAAAAATATCTGGCAAAAATTAAAATAAAAAATAACAATACAGCAATAAAAACTAATACAAATTAAAAAACAACAGTATTTTACATAGCATTTACATTGTATTCATTATTACAAGTAATCTATAGATGATTTAAAGCATACAAGCAGGTGTACATAGAGTATATGCAAACACTATACCATTTTATATCAGAGATGTTGGTATCCTTGGGGATCCTGGCACTAGTTCCCTGTGGCTATTGAGGAACAACTGTTTTCCTTCTATGTGTGTATGTTTGTATGTGTGCATGGAGGAGCAGAATAATGCCATGATTAAATGCACAGAGCCTGGAGGCAGGCAAGTTGGTGATCAAACCTTTTATTCAACATCATGAGCAAGTCAGTTTGACTGGGGGTAGCTGCAAACAGGAGGCCTGTGAGCTCTCCAGTCCAGCTTTACCATTGACCAAGCTGATACGTTGGTTTGTGTTAGGGTATCAGTTCTGTGGATCCGTTATTTCTCAAATGATAAGAGGGAGTAATGATTGATACTTCCGGACATCCGAAGTGTAAATGAAGACAAAATCATAAATTTTAGCTCTAGAGTGAAGAGAGTCACACCAAACTCTGACTAGCCCTCTCCCAGCTGATGTCACCGGTCAAAATGGGGGTAGAAAGAGTGAATGGCACTGCATCAGGCTGAGAGTTCTTTTGTGATGGTGAGCAAAGGTGATTTCCTGTTGTGAGAATTAAGTAAAAATAAAATCATGGCCTTAATTTTCCTATACATGCAAGTCAAAAATTGCTTCTTCTTGTATCAAAACTGGAAGAACAGTGAGTGTGAAGAAACCCTGCCTCACACAACAGGCTAATATTACAAACCAGTGGTTCTTCAGGCAACAATGGTAACTGCCCTGGGAGTTGCAATCTCAGGGGAACATTTGAGCGTCTGCCGCAGAGTTAAGCCTCTTTTTTTTCTAGTTTAACGCTAGTTGATGGACTGATATCTCTCAAGATGTTGCATTGAAAAAGGGTGGAAAAACTAAATTTGGAAATTGCTGCACAGTGCATGGCTCCCTTGAATATTAACAGTACAGAGTCACCTATCGAAGCCTTGGACATGACCTCAGTAAATACGCCTGCTTCACTTTGTTTAACTCAGTATTCCCTGATGTTTATTTGACCCCAAATTGAGATTGCATATTTGCCATTAACATTCTGTGAAACACATTTTGGTTTGAAATGAGATGTTAATGATGAAGGGTGATCAAGAGGGAGACTCACTTCATGGATTGCTTTTTGATTCAGAGAGAGAAAGAGAACACAGAGGTCATTTCTCTCCTGTAGTTATCTTCCAAGTGGGAGTTTTCTCAAAATCAGATTTTAGCACGCGGGAAGGAAGTGAGGGGCCAATGGGAGCTTCTGAATCGCTGGGAAGAGAAGTTCATTTCTCTGTGCTTTATTTAATATCATCAAGTCCCACCCTGGCATCTTCTGCTCCATGCTGCAACTCAAGACAAAGACCTTTGATAAAATTAAGTAGGATGTTGACTCTGAAGAATATTGGGAAGATACGGTGCCACACTAAATCATACTGATTTTTAAAAAATGGACACTGCAGTCATGAGCTTGACACATGGGGACATGGTACTGCAAAGTAGCAGGATAAGACCATGCAAAGGACATTCATTACCCACTGGGGGTGGGGGCTGGGAGATCTCAGGAAGGAGATGTGTGTGTGTGGATACAGTAAAATTTGGGATGCGGTAGATGATGGACTGATGAAAATCTCTCATTTCCAGATGGAGGGGGCTGGCAGTTCACAGCAGAATGACATGCCCTGGGTCCTTCAGTAAGTGGAGGGAAGACTCCTGGACATGCCTTTTTTTCCTGGCTATTTACCCTAACTGCTGTTCCCTTGAGAGTGACACAAACACCTGACAGTATATTACAGACTCTGACCTGAAGGTGATATACATTTTTTTTTAATATTCTAAGACTCCCTACTACATGTAAAACAAACAAAAAACAACCTTAGCAAAGGGCTCTCCTCTCTGCCCAGCAAGAGAATTGGGTGAGAGGGCCTTTGCTGACTCCTCTGAGAAGCATGACTGGCTCCCATCACAGTGCTCCCTGGGAAAGGTCACACTGAGCATTGGGTAGATCTGACCCAGTGGGACTGTCAATGTGCATCAGTCTGGGTGCTGGCAGTTACCACCCTGGTGATTAGGGCACAGGGAGAGAGCAGTTCCTGGTATTGGAGGGGGCAGGGATAAAAAGAGACAAAGAGAGCTGACGGGGCTATGGACTCTCTTCAAGGGATATGGCCAGCCCACAGTGACCCTGCCTGGAGGACCCAGGAATGATCCCTTAACTTCTGCTCCTCATCCCTCCACTCCTGCAAGTGCGTCCCATCAGCCAAAGACAACAGGAAGCCAGACATATGCACCTCCCAGGGCGCAGTGCAAGGTGGAGAAGGTGAAGAGTGGCTTTCAAAGGGCAAAGAGAAGGCACCCAGCACATGGTGGAAGAGTGGTAAGAGGTCCAAATATGAGATCTGAAAAGGATCCAACACCAGTTATATAATGATGGTGAATACCTAGTAGTAGTAGTTGCTGTTTTTCTTGCATATTAGGAAATTGAGAGTCAGAGAAGAAAAGGGAATTTCTTGGGAAAAGTGAGACATAGGAAGTGATGAAACTGGAATAATAGAGTATGATCCTACATTTTCACCTAACCCTTCCACTTTTTGAGAGCAAATGATAACAATTAGAATAACAAAACAAACATTTACAGCATGCTCACTAGTGCCCTGCTCTATGGTAAGCACTTTACGCGGATCATCTCATTTACTAACTCAATAAATCCATAAGTGGAGATGCAGTTGTTATTCTCAAATAAAATTTGACAATGTTGAAACTTAAAGAGGTTAAGAAACGTGTCCCTTGTCTCTCCAGATCTATGTGCCACCTTCTCTGCTCTGTGCTGTGCCTGGGGAGGCTGCCTACTTTGGACTGCTGCCCTGGGCTCTCTTGTCCTCTGTCTTCTGGCTGCCTTTGGTCAATCGGAAGCACTGGAAAGAGGCCGTGGGGTGGTCCAGGAGCTGTGGCTGACCTCAGTGCAGAGGCTTGTCTCTTGAGGTCTCCCTGCGCCCTGCCCACACATTTGTAGAGAGTCTGCTTATTAAGTTATCCATAAATGACTCAATTTGAATGTGCCAAGTGTTTCCTGCAGGGGCCCTGACCGACACCATCATGGGTTAGGAGCTCAGATCCAGATTTGCCTGGTCCAAAGTGGGCTTCCTGGACCATCTTGCATGTGGCCGTCAGCATATTGGCTGCAGGACCACTTTGTTAGGGATTCAAGAAAATGCTATAATCTAGTGACTAGGTAACAACCAGGCCTCCTGGGTTCAAACCTGGCTGTACCTCTCACGACTGGTGTAACTTGTGCCTTGGTTTCCTTATCTGTAAAATGGAGGTAATATTAGCTCCTATGTCACTGGATTGCCATTTGTAAAATTGTTCAGAGCAGTGCCTGACACTCAACACGCTCTCAGTAAATGTTACCGAGCCCTGTTTTTTATCAGCATAGAGTTGGATTCTAGAAAAAGACTGGAGGTGAGATTTTGAACAGTGGTTCTCAAATTTTGTGATCACTTGCTGAGGGCACTTATTATATTTTCCAAGCATCCATGTAGATTCTAGTTCAGTAGGTATAAAGTATAAAGTGGTGCCAAGAATCTGCATTTGTAAGAGCTGGGGACCTCCAAGTGATTCTGAGAGGTAACCCCTGAGCCCACATTGCCTTAGAGGATCCTGCAGCCCTAGAAAAGTGGGGTATGGAGAGAGCAGAGGAGCTGGGAAAGTTCTGCTGTGCCTCATCCTCTTTCCACAGCACACATCTGACACCTCACTTGCTTGTTTCTTTCCTCCCGTAACTGACAACGTTTAGAGATTTCCACACAAATGGACAAAATTGTGCAAACATTTGGCCTCCGACCACCAAAAATTGGGCCCCAAAGTGACAGAATTGGCATTTCAAGTCCAGCTCTCGCTCCCTAGGCAGGCAGACCCAGCAGAGCAGGTAGGGCCAGATCACGGCTCTGCCATCAGACATGGCTTGGATTTGAATTCTGGCCTCATTTCTCACCAGCTATTACATTGACGATGGTGTTGGTGATGATGATGACGATTACCCTGATGATGGTGTGTGGTGACAGAGAGACGGGCTGCTGCGGTCAGGTTATACAGCTGTCTGGAAGGCGGTTGGGCCATCTGGACTGAAAATACCTGGCACCCAGGAATTCCATTTCTCAGACCACGAGTTAGCCCCCGTCCTGCTGTACGATTGCAGCCCTGTTTATCATGTTCAAATACAAACCTCCCTAATGGCCAGTAATAGGGGAAAGAATGGAAAGAATTCATAGCTTACATATGGCATATGCCAGGTCATATATTAATATTATGCTATAAAAGGATATTTAATGACATGGAAGATGTTTGTAATATGTTCTGTGGGAAAAGCAGGTTAAAATAGAACATACCATGTGATTTCAAATTTGGAGATACATGCATTTGGACATATGAATTTGGAGATACAAATGTGTTTCTATATGTTACACACACTCATAACAAAATGTTACAAGTGGTTATCTCAGGGCAGTATGAATTATGAGAATTTGTAATTTCTTTTTTGCTTATCGGAGTTTTCTTAATTTTTTTCTATAATTCTCATATCTCGCTTTCTGTAATTAAAGGTGCCATTAAAAAGAAACCTCTTTTTGGGGATAAAGATGATGCATTCAATTCATCACATATATTAATTGAGTATGTTCCTGCTTAGCATCAGGTTTGAAGAACAGAAGTCAAATATTGCCCTTGCAATGCGGTCGCACAAACCAAAACTCCCCCGTGATGCTGAGCTGGGCAATAATCTGCAATGCGTGATTCGGGGGCAGGATGGACTGTGCCAACCTTGCGGAGATGGGAGGGAGGCAGCCAGTGCTGCCTGGTTCAGAGGGAAGGAGGGCTTGAAAGCCGGCTGTGGGTCAGGCGGGCTGAGTTAACAAGGGACACAGAGACGCAAAGGGACCTCATGAAGAAGAGGACTCTCAGAATAAAAGGAGAGTTCACATTTACTGAGCACTTACTAATTTAATAAAAGACTGTCTCCTTTAATCCTTTCAATAATCTTGTAAGGTCATTATAATTATTATATCCTATTTAGTTATGAGGAGATGAGGTTAAGGGTGAGTGACTCTCTCATGGTTTCACAAGTACGTAGTGGTGACAGAGTTAAAGCTGGGATCTGATTTCAGTGCTCAAGAGCCTATCCACCAAGCTGCCTCTGTTCGTTGGGTCATTCAGTGCCTCCTATGTGGCAGACAGAGAGTATTAAACAAGACGGTGTGCAAAGTCCTGTGAAACAAACAAGGATGTTGTCAGGGTAGATGATGAGAAGGTGTGTGTGTATGAGCAGGGTGTTGAGGGAGGACAACCTCAACAGAGGGGTCAGAGAAAGACCCTCTGAGAGGTGTTATTTGCACCAAGATGTGAAAGACAGAACAGAACCAGCCAAGCAAAGATTTGGGGAAAGTGTTCAAACCACGTGCAAAGGCCCTGAGACAATACTAACAGTTAGGTAGGTGTATTGGAGGAATTATGAACAAGGAGAGAATGGTAAGAAATGAAGTCAAAGATGACAATTTGATTTATTCTGTATTTATTCCTCAGTGAAAGAGGTCGTCTTTCTTTATAAAACTAAGTCTTCATCAGCTTTCTTTAATCCTGTGCTACTCTCCTGATATGCTGTGCATAGCTGGAATGTCTTTCCCCCTTTCAGTCTTTCGGGTTTACCATACCCTGGTCCAGACTCTTCATGCCCTTCAAGCACCTATTCAATTGCTACCACCTTCAGGAAACTGTCCATGATCACTCCAGATGGAAGCAATCTCTCTCCTTTCTAAGCCACCGCAGCCCATTCCCTTCCATTCTCTAATGGAGGGTAGCACTCTTTACCTTGTGCGTCTTTCTCAGCCTGTTGTTCTCCCCCAACCCTGCCCCACTCTGAAGAGGGGCTCCTTGTTTGATTCATCTGAAAGTCCCTTTCTCCCTTGCTCAGTGTGAGTCCTGCATTCTGTACAAAATCAGGGCTCAAACAATGTTTATCGACAGGTGGTTATGTGCATTCAATTCATTTCAGCAAGAATAAAAACAGTCAAAAAAATTTAGTACAACACACACCATACTTAAAGCAACAAACAACACTGTATAAACTCGCTGCCTCCGAGTGTATTTTTGACTTTCCCATGATGGTTTCAGATCATGCACCTTTGAAATAACATATTGCAATTGAAATAAAACATATCAACCCAGACTGTTAGGGGAAAGCCAAGTCATTTGCTGGCAAAAAATGATTATCATAGCCAGAAATGAAGACTATAAGGAAATATACCATCATTTTCACACAACTGAGCAATCACTTGGGAGCAGTGTGGAACAGAAGAACAGAAGGCAGGGAGCTGACAAAAAGACAACAGATAAAAAGCACCATTGATTTAGACGGTGGATCTAATAGCTGTGTGGTCAGTAGTATAAGACAACGTACTCTCCTTGGCCAACGTGATTTCTCCCACTCCTGTGGTTTTTTGCAAAAGACCCTACCATTTGTCATTTGCCAAAACCAATATTATTTAACTCTACTACTACCCTGAAGGATCGATAGCATCATCCTATTTTCGCAAATGTTGAAAATGACCTTCTGTCCTGGAGGCCTTGCAAATGAGGGTACAGGTTCTGGGGCTGGACGGCTTAAGCTTCATTTCCAGCTCTATCCACTTTCTGTGTGACCCTCCGAAGGTTCTTGTCCTCTTGAGCTTCACTATCCAACAGCAATAATAATTCCTTTTTCGGAGGGTTGTTGCGAAGATAGTCTGAGTCCACATATGTAAAACTCTTAGAACCATGCCAGGTATACAATCAATAGTCAGTATGTGTTAACTGAGTATGTAGAGAGGTAGGTAACTTGCCCAAGGCTGGAA
>CAUYSK010069696.1:0-60719 GCA_963575035.1 Avahi laniger
CTTACACTGCTGGTGGGACTGCAAATTAGTGCAACCTCTGTGGAAAAGAATTTGAAGATACCTCAAAGAGCTAAAAATAGGGATACATTCAATCCAGCAATAGCACTATTAGGCATCTACCCAAAAGAGCAAAATATATGCTATAATAGAGACATCTGCACCCAAATGTTTGTGTCACCACATTTAACTATTGCAAAGATGTGGAAACAACCAAGTGCCAGTCAATCCATGAGTGGATTATTAAAATTTGGTAGATATATACAATGGAATATTACTCAATCATAAGAAACGACAGTGATCTAGCACCTCTTATATTTTCCTGGATTGAACTTAAGTCCATTATCCAAAGTGTGGTATCACAGATTGGAAGAATGGGCTCCACTTGTATTCGCCATCAAATTGGTATTAACTGATCGACACTAGGGTGATCACATGACAGTAATACTCTCCAGGAATTAGGGGGATGGAAGCGGGTAAACCCGCAAAGGACATGGGGAGCATTGTAGGGGGGAAGGGCATGCCTCTAACCCTTACTTGGGTGAGGCAAAGACATAAAATGTAACCATAATATTTGTACCCTCATAATACCCTGAAATAAATAAATAAAAATGAAATAGAATACAAGTTCCATTTATAATTGCATAGCTAAAATTTATCTCTACTTAGCTAAAAGTCAATAAAATGTAAGCATGATTTTTTGTACTGCAACCTACAGAACACACAAACCCCTACTCTATAATCCCGCAATTCCTCTCCAAGGTGTTTATTACAGGCTGAATTGTATCCCTCCAAAAAAGAAATGTTAAGGACCTCACTCCCCTCAGAATTTTACTTTACTTGGAAATATGGTTGTTGCAGATGCAATTAGGCAAGCCAAGATGAGGTCATACCAAAAAAGGGTGGGCCCTTAACCCTACATGACTGGTGTGCTTGTAAGAACACAGTTTGTGCAGATAAAGACGTGCCAGGGAAACACCGTATGACAATGAAGGAGACTGGAGCTATGCAGCCGCAAGCCAAAGGATGCCAACAATTACCAGCAAACCCCCAGAAACTGGGGAGAGGCTAGCAGGGATGCTCTATAGGTTTGAAAGATGGAGGCCCTGATGACAGAACCTTGATTTCAGACTTTTAGCCTCTAGAACTGTGAGGCAATAAATTTCTGTTGTTTTAAGCCACCCAGTTTGTGGTATTTTGCTGCATTAGCTGTAGAAAGTTAATACAATGCTTAATAAAGTAAATAAATAAATATGTCAATGAAGAGACTTGAAGAAAAACATATATAACAGCTTTATTCATTATAGCCTACACAGAATAAACAAAAGTAATGAACAATAGGATGGAAAATAAACTATGATAATAATCTTACAATGGAATTCTACCCATCAATAAGAAATAATGATGTACAGACACACTAATCAACCTTGTTTAATCTCATAAACATCGAGGAGGGAAAAGAAGGCAGACAAAAAAAACATTTTACGATCCCATGGATAGGAACTTGAGTTGGTTTGCTTCATCACCCATGTCCCATCTCCCCGTTTTCTTCTGCATCTATCTTTCCACTGGAGACTGGCCTTTTCTGTTTCTGAAACTCGCTAAGCAGAATTGACTTCAGACTCTCTGTACTTACCATTCTCTCTGCCTGGAATCCTTGCTTTTGAGTAATCATATGGCTTTTAGGTGGTACTACATTCAGGTGTCTACTATTAATAAAATGTTTAATGTTCAAAACATCTTGTCTCATTGCATTATCTAAAATAATGATTCTTATCACTCTTTCTCTGTTTTTCTCTGCCTGTCACATCGTAAGTTCTCAATATTTATTTGAATGACCAAACAAATGAATAAGTTCAGTCATAATTAACATCAAGAGAAACAGAGAAAATATTTTTAGCTTTTATATTAATTAACTTGCTGTCAGATAATCAGCATTTGTAACCTTACAGGTTACGATGTTTATTTAGGAACCACAAGTAACGAAGTGAAAATGACACAAATTATTTTGTTTTATTCTTTTTTACCAAAAGTAGCACCTTTTTGCATGTAGATACATAACTTACCTAACTAAAACCAAAACAAAACAAAAACAAACATAGAGCACATACACCACCTAACATGAAAATTAAGTATAATTGAAATTCATTAAATGGAGGCTTGAAGAAAAGTTTATTTGATGGCCCATACTAAAAGGGAAAAATTAATTTTTTTTTCAAATCACAAACAAGAACAAGCAGGGGCAGACGTACTAATTATGAGCATGTAATCTGATGATTTTGATTGCTATAAGATATTCACTGGTAATTTTGTAAAGGAAAATATTCATGGATTTATAAACAGTAAACAGCTAACAACCTAAAACTTTTCATATAATACATGGTTTTATACCTTTAAAAGTCATTTCACTGAACTTGCCTATATGTCATACAATTTTAATAAATCATTGCTCTGAAGAGAATAGCAACATTAATACTATTTACCTCAAATTCTTAGAGTGTTGCAAATTGCTAGTATAAAAATTGAATAAAAAGTGACTTTATATCTATAAATACAGCAAAAAAGATACAGAAAAAGGAATACCTTATTATTTAAAACATATACATTTTGTGATAAAGTTTTACCAGTACATTGAAACTAATTAGGAAAAAAAAAAAGAAAACAGAAAGAAATAATTATGACCATTAAGCACAGAGTGATGAGTGATAAAATTTAAAATAACCACACATGTCAGGGAAATATTTTCTATTTTAGCAATTCAGATTTTAATTGCTACAATATCTAGAAGGATATACTCTAGAGATCCTTCTCATTTCCAAGTTGTGTAGAAGAAATATATATATTAATATATGTGTGTATATGTACATGTGTGTATCTATCTATCTCTGGTTAAACAGGCAGGAGGCCATTAGCTTAAGGCTTCTCTTTTCCCATGGTTACAAACTGCAACTTATAATAACTTAGTATATGAACAAATTGAAATCTTACTTAAGGGTGTGTGTATATATATATGTATATGTATGGATATATATATTTATGTGTGTGTGTGTGTGTGTGCGTGTATGTTTATAACAAACAGCCAAGTTCCAGCCAATCAAAACAGATGAACTTAAGCTAACTGATCACAGGCAGCCAACTGATTAGAACATGTCCAAATAAAGCAAATGCCTAACTGTAGTATTTAATGATTAGTTTGCTTCCAGGTTCAGCCGATAAAAGTTAACTGCTCACTTTGTTGGGTGAGCTGCTCTCTGAACCTCTTCTTGGTTTTGAGTATTACTTGAGTCATGAATTGTTCTTTGCTCAAACTCTACTAAATTTAATTTGCCTAAAGTTTTTCACATATATATCTATATATATATGTGTGTGCATGCATACATATGTATATACAGTTCATGTGTGTATGTGTATGTGCATGTGCATATTCATATATATTCAGATTTGGAGAAGTAAAAATTTACCTTTTTCTACTAACTTTATAGGTCAAAAGATATCTTGGAGTTCGTGGTTATATGTATTTAAATTCATTTAGGTTAAATTTTCCTCCATACACAAATGAGATTCTTTCTTCCGTGGAATTATCTCTATCAGTCATAAGGTTCTCTTTGCCATTTGGTAAAGTATAAGTAGTATACTGCAAGAACCGTGAGCTCAAATCTCATCTTCACAGTGAGTGACCTTGGACAAATTAAGCACATTGTTTGACCTCAGCTTCCTCTTTCTATAATGGGAATATAACAATGTCACCAAAAAATCACTAAATAAAAGTTTAATTGTACACCTCTATTATTTTATTAAAATATTGCATTATTATTTTTTCTATTTCTTTTATCTTACTAAGGGAAAAATTGTATCTTCTTAGCACAATGCTTAGAAAATGGAATGCCTTTGTTAAATGTTTGTCTAATAAATGATTTATCAGTTTTTCTGGGTATGTTTGGTCTCACCACACAGAAAAATGTCATAATTTGGGTTCTGAATATTAGATACTAAGGACGATCACACCAGCTCTCAGGAAGTTTTGAATTAACATAAAGTTAATGTTTGAATGAAATGTATGACCTTCCTACTCAGGACTACTCCCAGGGGTCAAGCTCAAAAGTGTGATTCCATGCACATACCAATGTATACTTACTCCCACGGGTCAAGCTCAAAAGTGTGATTCCATGCACATACCAATGTATACTTACATTGACACTTTTCTACTGTAAGTAAACATTAAGTCAAAATGAGAATATCTTAACATCAGTGAAATTCAGACAAAGGTCATTTGTCTTCACAATTCAAAAGTTTAAATATTCACCTTGCTAGATAAATCACAAGGATTTCTATATATTTCAATAATCCACCAAGAAATCTCCAAAATGAATAAAATGTCACATAATAGACATAAAAATGAGTTGAAATATCAATAATTCTTGACATTTGAGTGAAAAAGCAAACCATAATAGTAAAATTGTTAATAGAATGAACATACTGATGGCAAAAAGATTGTCAATTTTCCCTCAATTTTATTGGCCCATTTAAATATCTTAATTTCCTTTCATGCAATCAACTTAGTTTTCATACAGTCCTTACTATCCTGAATTATGATTTAGTAATCTGTGTATATTTTGTGTGATAAATGTTTCATGTGTAAAAATTGAGAATATAGGAAATATATGAAAAGTTAAATGTAACTTTTTCATTATTTCATAAGGGAAGTTAGTATCTGCTAATTTTGAAGATAATTTCAATAATAGATTTTATACTGTTTATGTCCTTTTCAAAATGGAAGCTTTCGAGCTGTTAGTAATAATTGAATGGTTATGAACAATAAATCAATATAAGAAAAATTAACCAGTAACGATATTCTTAATTATACTTTTCTCTTTACTTACTAGTGGCAAAAATGTTTTAGTATTATAATTAGAAATGTTCATATCAATTTAGTCCATAAAGTAATAAGTAATACTGCCAAAAGATCCACGTGTATCTGGCACAGAGTACTGTCTACACAATATTGATTCTCTTTTTCATGTCATTTCCCACATTTATTTTCTGAACATAAAATATTAAAAGTTAATACCATTATATCTCTTTCTAAATAAATAATTTCTAGAAAATACTTTTCTAGAAACTGTAATTTAGAGAACTAGTAACAAATCAAATATTATATTACATAATTCTTGATGCCCTTTACCAGAGAAGGCCAGATGAGGTGAGCTTGGCTAGCCCAGTTTCCTTTACAATATTGAATTTTTTTTTTAACAGATTTTGAGCTCTGTGGAGAAAGGAATTTCAAAATTATAACACTTATAAAGAAGTTTTGGGGGTTGAGCATTGTGGTTTATCCAAAGTGTAATCAGAGTAATGCTAGAGACAGTAAAAACAGGCCAAACACCCAAAAGAGACTGAGGATCTAAATAGAACAAAAGAGGAATAATCCAAATAAGCCCTGTTTTTCACAGTTAATAGATCAACAATGGCATCTTTTAACTGTTACTATAAATTCTTGTGAAATACTTGATTGGGATTGGGATTTGATCTAATTAAGTGACCAAAATGAGATAGGTCATATACTTCCCCTCTAAAAAAGTATGGTATGCCCACATTATTTGATATTCCAAACAGTCAAGCCAGATATTACTTTTGAGCTCCAAGTCATTTTAGTTACTTTTCTTGGCTACTTCAATAATGACATTTAGAATTATCCAAAATTAAGTTATCTTGTATGACATGAACTTCCTCCTTCGTTATTAAGTAGAAGTTTGGATAGCCATACCTCAAGAATGTGGTAGGAAAATCTCTTCTACAAGGTTTCTCTAAGATACCTATCAAAACTATTTTCTATAGTTCCATGAAATTAAAAGTAGTAGAATGAAACCTCACATTCATATTTTCACCAGAAAATACATAATTATGTATATATTTATTGTAATAATTATAAACTTTGGTTCAGAAAATACTGTCAATAGTGCTTAGCCAGAAAAGATAGAGAATTCTCATAGAAAATTCTAACAGATTTACAGGCGGTGAACATTTTCATTATACTAATTTAGGTTTTTGTGCTAAATTAGACCACTACTTAGTAAAGATGGGGTTTCAAGCATATAGTTTGACTCAAGGGATTTTAGACTTTAAAAAAATAGGATTACGAAGATCAAATCAATATTTAGCTTCCGAGGTCAGACGGGATCAGGCGTGCTTGGGGCGGTGTGGCCATGGACCAGGTCAATATTTAAAGCATCATTAATGTAGTATTTGTGATAATGCAGAAAGGAGTGGGTTAAAGTTGTGATGTCACTAAGAGAAGGTTCTAAACGAATAAATAGTATTTAAAAATGACTGGAATGACTGCATACAGTGTTCAAATGGCTCAAGTATACCCTATTAAGAGCATTCCAGTATTTTAAAATATCAATCACAGAAACAGCACTATGCGTGTGTATGTATATAAATATATGTTTCAACATATACAGTAGAGATTTGACTAGGAATTATAACAGATTGTACTTTTCCTTGAGAAGCCTAGTCTATTTTTTAGTGCATTATAAAGGTTGGCATCATTTAAATAGCACATATAAAATATACCTTATTTATAATTTTGAATGAATATTTGAGGGAGAATATCCATCACGAGATGAATAGTGACAAATCCTACTAAATTAAAAATATTTAATCATTAAAATTGACCATAAAAATAAAAGATAATTGAAATAATTAAATGACTGTAACAAAATGAGTAAAAATATTTTTGCTGCAAAGATAAAGAATGTGATATCATTAGGGATTAATGCTTCACCAATATGTGAAGGTAAAATTATAAAAAAGAAAATAATAAAAAAGAAAAACAAAATTCGATGAGTAAAGTTTATTCTGCTAGATCGACTGTCTAAGGAAACAAGCAAACATGAACAAAATCACCATTATTACCATCAAATTTAATTCGATAAATTAAAATATAGGAAACAGACTCTTGCTAATTTGATTTTAACCTGTGAAGAATGATGACTGAATATAGGACAGATTTATAGTACACTGATAATATAAAGTAGATTAAATTTATCTCATTGAAGACTATATTACATAAACTTATTTATGAAATAAATAATTGATTATAGTTTCAGGAGATGAATGTTTTTCTGACATATGCCAGAAATATTTATGAAAGTAGGGTTCACTTTTTACTTTCTAATCAAGATATAATTTAACATGTCTGTAATTGTTTGATGAAGGAGACATCAAATGCCACCTCAAATTATATGGCAAGGCTTCAAATATACAAAATTCTAAACTGCTAAGGAAAGCATGATATAACAATTGAAATGAAAATTTACAGTTTTACCTCATGCTGTGCATATAACACTGTTAAAATAATGTTCTATATGTATGTGTTCTAAAATTGTAATAATGGGATTGAGGTATACATTTATCCAAAAATCACTTTTTTGCCTATTCAAATTTTTTCTTATAAATATTCAGCTTTAATAGCACAATTCAAGCATCTATATTTATTTTGTTAAAAGGGAAAAATAAATAATAAAAATTTCCGCAGAGGCTTATCCAAACAATTATAAAAAACACTGTGATTGATTATTGTTTAACAGTGTCAATAGAAGTAAAATTACCAACCTGACATTGATTTCCAGTGTTCCATATTGATAGTAGATATTCTGTATATATTTTAATGACATTGATTGGATAAAATAGACAAGAGCATTATTTGAGTGCCCAATGTGTTCCATGTACTTATATACTGTCTAAATTTATCCTCCTCACAAAAACTGAGAGCTATCAATCCACAATTTACTAATGTGAAAACTTTGGTAAATAGTCAGGATATAAAGTAATTCCGTTTATGTGAAAAGGATGAATGGAAACTTTGGAAGAAATCATGGAAGGTTTGTGGTAATGGGTAGCAGCCAGGACAATCCTGGTTTACACCTGTTACTGAGGGTGATTATTAATCATGCCTCTTTCACTCTCAAATGGCTTCCAGTTCGGATGACAAATTATATGGTCACTGGAGCAGTGGAGAACCATGACAGGCTTTTTAGTGGATAATGACATGATGTGGGCAATGCTTTAGAAAGATTAATCCGAAAGAAATGTGTAGAAAGGAATGAAGATAAGAAAGACTTGAAGCAGAGAAACCAATTAAGTGTCTACTTCAATCATCCCAGGAAACATACTGAAAATCTTCACTAGGACAGGGACAGTGGCAGGGGAAAGAAAATACGTAAGACGAGCTGACCAGAGCGATGCTATAGATGTGGAACAAATAGGACTCAGATGTTAAATATTTTTTCATGCAGAAGATTGAGGAATTAATGGTGATATCAAGGTTTGGATCCTGAGTGATTGCGAATATCACGATGCCACTAACCTGTGGAAGGCATTGTGTTTGTGCTCTTGGCCTGGAGGTTTTTTTTATTTGTTTATTTGTTTTTGTTTTTGGTTTTTTCTTTTGAGAGGGCTGCTTCAAATGCTTTCTCATAAATTATTCCACTTCAAGTACTAAGATGCCAATTTACATTTGTCTGAAGAATTTCTAGCTATGTAGGTCACTGACGTGTACAGTGGATTTTAAAAACTGTGTTAACATATAAACCCCTACCTTCTAAAATTTTCACAATTGCTTATTCTTTCCTCTTTTCATATATTATCCTGCAGAACAACCCCTCACCCCAGCATGAGAAATATTTTACAGTTTTTTTAAAAAATCAATTATTGTGGTATCTATTCTATTTCCCCACAGAATCAATATTACATATAATGGAAGTTATAAGTCTTAGGGTACTATGATCAATCAAGCCTAGTCAATCTTTTGATAGTGCCGATATACTTCACATTTTAGTAAAAAATGAGGAAAATAATACTAACAGGTAAATACTACTGACAAGTTAAATTTGTCAATAAATAATTTTAAGGTAATTTTGAGGATAAAACACTGTATTATCCTCAGAAAAGAAAATTGGTTTAAAATTTCATTGGGAAAGCTGATACCTGAAGAAAATCATGCCAAATTAGAGTGTAATGATGTGCTCAATGAAAACTTAGAAGGGATTAGGAAGTGGAGTGAGGACTCTTCGGTGAAATCAAAGGATAGGCACTGTTCTTTTATTTGGAATTTTTCCAGGGATGTGTTACATTTGGGTTTGTATAAGTGTGTCACTAGCTCTACTTATATTCATTAATTGTGGTTAGGGCTTTTAGTTTTAATTTATAAATGAGACAAAAAGTGATAGAAACAAAAAGGTATTATATATTTTCTGGAGTTATTTGAGCAGGAAATAAAGGAAAATGGAAGGTTTTGGAAAGAATATTCTTAACTCTGAGAAATAAAATATCTACAGTGGACTCCAGTGAGGAGTGAGCAAGAAAATTCTATATATAATTATGATGAAACTCCAGGTAAAAGAAAAAAGACAAATTACTGGGAAGAAATAGCTCATTCAAGATATCAGGTGTTGTCAAAATTTTAGAACAGCTTTGCTATAAATGGAACGGCCTGTGGGTAGATGAAATGAGAAAGAAGTAACCAAACAAAACATACAAATCCATGCCTATAAGCTGCTGTTTGTATGTGTAGTCCATGCAGTTGGTAAAAATATTTACACTACCACAGTTATTACAACCATTGTTTCTATAATGTACCAGGTAATATGAGAAGCAATTTACACAAACTACGTGTCAGTGACATTAAGAGGTAGCATTAATTTTTCCATTTTACAGATGAGGAAATTGACGATTGAAAAGGTGACACACTTTGCTGAAGTCCCCTCTGCTCATAGATGGTTGAAAACTCTATTCTGTGACTTGAGACAATGAAGTCTGTATCTTTACTGCATTCTAAACTCTGAGCCCACATATTCTCAACAAATTCATAGTTTGGACCTGGAATTCCAGGAAATCCCTAAAATAATAACAGTTGATTATTTCATAAATAGGTATTGCATCCCACATAGCTTGGTTACACTTAGAAAGGTCTGCATTGAAAAACCAACAGCCAGTCTTTTATCTCCATGTTATCTCTGAGTAATTAAAATTGTTTCCCAACCTTCTCCTGAAGTTTTAATGGGAAAAAGTGTGCATTGTAAAGAAAGTGATGGCAACAAACTGACACACCTTTATTTTAATTTTACCTTTCACATAAAACAACTATTTTCTCACTGTATCTGTGTAAAATTATTTAAATGGTAGACACCTTTCTTTGTAATTTCTTAACAATGACTGTTACTTGCCAACAATTTTTACCTACCTTTTTGCTTACTATGCTTTCAGATAAAAATTGTCTTTAGAAATATTTACTAGGCAAATGAAATTTGAAGACCTAAAAGTTTTAAACAGTAATACGTTTTAATGAAATCACTTTAACCCTAACTAAGCCTCCATTATAGAAATTTAGTAATCAGTTAATAGATAATGCCTTCTTTAAAAGTTACTGAGCCTGTGGTGAATAGCTTCCTTTTGTCCCTCCAGATGTGTCTGTGTCCACCTCCACCTGCTCTGTGCCTCCCTGAGGCTGAGACATGGGTGCAGTATGCCGCCGAGCTTTCCAGCTTAATTCAGGGAGCGGGGAGCCTGAAAGGACATGGACAGCCATGCTAAGGTATATTCTCCCATTCCCAGCTTGAGAGGTTTCCTTTACTGGCCGTATCTCTCTATGTAAAGTCTCACCTGCCTATAGTCTCTCTTTTTTGTAGGAACCAATAACTGTTCCCCACCCCACTTGCCCCTTCAGGCTGGGGAGTGCTAATGGGTGGCTGGGGACACAGGTGGTGGTGTCTTCTGTGCTTTTCCTACACCATTTGTATTAGTTGGCTATGGTTGCTATAACAAAGTACTACAGACTGGGTGGCTTCAACAACAAAAATGCATTGTCTCACAGTTCTGAGTCCAGAAGTCTGAGATCAAGGTGTCAGCAGGGTAGGTTCCTTCTGAGGCTGGGAGGGAGAATCTGCTCCAGGCTTTTGGTGCTTTCCTGCCAATCACGGGCACTCGTTAGAAACATCGACTCTGTCACTGCCTTCTTGTTCTCAAAGCATTGTCCATGTTCAAACACTTTTAAATATAAGAGATACCTATTTTAGGATCCAGGAAGTTTAAAGACTGCGTCATTTAGTTCTCATGTGCAAATCTGTATTTAGAACACAGATCATGATATTTTGTTTACGCAAATCCAAGCATTACGAAATCAACATTAAATCTTTTGGTTTAAATCCAGATTGCTTAAGCAAATTTTATGAATTTCCATAACAAAATGTATGAAATTTTGAAGTAAGAGAAATAAGTGTTTTAGCCACACTTCTAAAAATCTTATGTCTTAAAGATATTGATGTTAAATAAATGTCATTCCTCAGGTTTGTGTGCATAACCATACAGTCATGGACTAACATGAAGCATCTGTGTAATATTTTTTTATTATTACTTTTTTATTTCAGCATATTAGGGGGGTACAAATGTTGAGGTTTCATATGTTGCCCTTGCCCCGCCCCCCCAAGTCAGAGCTTCAAGCGTGTCCATCCCCCAGACGGTGCCCATCGCACTCACTGTGTATGTATATACCCATTCCCTACTCCCCCTCCCATCTGCCCGACGCCCGATAAATGTTGCATCTGTGTAATATTAGTGTTACAATTCTTACCACTTTTCTCATTATTAAGACATTTATTGCAAAACACATTAAACAGAGACTGTATCAATTAGCAAACATAAAACAAGTGCTGACTATCATAAAGTACAGTATTATCACTACAGTACTCAAACAAATAAGGGCAATGCCAAGAATTTGGATGGAGTACAAAACTTCTCAAATGATAAGAAATTTTCCTGGTTGAATTAAAAAAAAAACTTTATTAAAGAATGGAAGTGGTGACTATACAGATGGAATGCTTATGGAGTAGACGTTGAAATAAAAATCATTCTAATATAAAAGTTAAAAAATGAACTTAAACTTATCCACCAAATGTGTAGATACCCTTTCCCAGTTTGTAGAAATAAGATTTCTTGGGGGTTATATTTACGGTAATAATATATATTCTATAATATTCTTCTTCAGAGAAATGCTATATCTTAAAATGCTAAATTGCTTTATAGCTGTATATTTAGGAATAACAAAAAGAAGAAAGAGGGGTTAGCTTTAGGTACTGTTTTGTCAAAAACCTCAATGCTGCATTATATGTGTCTGGAATCATGAAAAAGAAAGAGCGTCCGCAGCCTATTTCCAATAATAATAAGAATGTCCTAATTCTTAGAGGGTGACATTTTCTCTGAATGCTTGTTTCAATGCCATGTTCAGGGAAGAAGGAAAGTGAGAAGGTATGAACGCAGAGGGTAAAATCTGTAGATAACAAGGTTGCATAAGCAACAGAGGAACACTAACATGAGGGTCAGGAGATCGTCAAAGTCATGGCTGAATCAGGAGAGACAGGGGAAACTATAATCTTGCAGAAAAGGAAAATATAACTTTAAAGTTATGGAGCAAAAGAGAGAGACGAAATGAAAATTGGAAAATTGGATAATAAGAAAAACAGTACATGATATTGAGAAAAATTCAATGAAAAGAAAAAATTTAAATAAAGAGCAGGAACTGAGTCTTATGTGAGAAAAATGATGCTAAATTTGGGAAGCATGACTTTTTACTGCCAAATAATTTAAAACCAATAGTTTCCCTGAACTTATGGTTGAGATTGACTGCGTTCCATGCCATAGAAGGGGCACTTAATAGATGAGAAAAATATTTATTCATTTAGGTAGCAATCAGTAATCGCAGAGATTACTATAAACTAAGCAATAAATGTGAATGTTAATAGACACCATCTGTGGTCATTCATAACCTTTCCTTTGTTGCTTCTATAGTTGCGAAGTTCCCACACACGGACCCATTGGCATCTTACGTTATCTACCTGCCTCTATTTAGGACTCAGTCTTCACTAGAACAGAGAATACATCAGGGTATCAGCTTCTTCCACTTTTGAGGTTAAAAATTACTAGTGATACTCACATCTCTGTGCTGGTGGTTCATTACTAATAGGCATGTGTGCACCATCTGGAAATAGTGTCTGGAAAATCTCTGCTACAATGCAAGCACCAAGCCAGCCTGCTCAATCCTCAATTCCAGAAACAACACAAAAGAAACAACAAAAAATATTGCCACTGGTCTAGTCTATAAAAACTTCGAACTTTTGCCTCAAAGAGACAACTTATTACTTATCGATAAGGAAGGTGGAAAAATCATGGTTCTTAGATCCAGGCAAAATTAGATGTGAATCCCTAATTTTGACCCTTCCTAGGTATTGTACTTTGAAATATCAGTTTGCTTCTCTAAGCTGGGGATAAATTTCAGGGTGAACTTTTTTTTAATTGTGAGTAGAAAACACTTGACCAAAACTTACCATTTTAACCATTTTTAATGTACAGTAGTGCTAACTATATTTACATCATAGTGCAACAGATCTTTAAAACTTTTTCATCTTGAAAAACTGAAACTCTATGCACATTGAACAGCAATTTCCCATTTTTTCTTCTCCCCGGTCCCTAGTGACAACTATTCTACTTTCTATGAGGTTAACTACTTTAGATACTTCAAATAAGTGGAATCATATAGTCTATGTCTCTCTGTGACTGATTTATTTCACTTAGCGTAATGTTCTCATGGTTCATCCACGTTGTAGCATTTGACAGGATTACCTTCTTTTTTAAGGCTGAATAATATTCACTTTAAGGCTGATCTAATAACACTGTTTCTTATTCATTCTTCCATTGATGGACATATGGGTTGCTTCTATCTCTTGGCTATTGTGGATAGTGCTGCAATAAATATTGGTGTGCAAATTTTTCTTTGAGATCCTGCTTTCAATATTTTTGAGTATATACTTTAAGTGGAATTGCTGATAATGTGGTGATGCTATTTTTTAATTTTTTGAGAAACCCTTTACTGTTTTCCACAACAGCTGCACCATTTTAAATTCCCACCAACAGTGCACAGGCCTCCAATTTCTCCATATCCTAGCCAACACTTGTACTTTTTTCACTTTGTCTACTGTATTCCCAGTGTATATTCCAGCATCTGGACAAAAAGAAATGGTCAATAAGTACTTCTTTAGTAATTAAAGTGATAAATAAACAAAATAATAAAATAATTCCTTTATATTTCATATCAAATTCTTCCTCTAAAATCTACAATTTTTGTGTTTTAACTCCACTTATATGACAAAATTAATCTAATTCGTATGTATATTTCATGTAGATCTATAAGTTTAATTTGGAAGCAAATCCTATTATTGGCAAGATATGCATTTTTGTATTTGGAAAATGAACTTGAAATGTGGTTAAAGTTGAATTACAGTCCAGTAATTCATCTTTGTCAAAGTATTTTATGAGTATTAAGTTGGAGTAAATGCAAAGAACATTTGTAGGAAAAAATATGAACTTCTGTAATAGATGAGGTGGAAAATGTTGAGAATCTTCAGCTCTGGTTTAATTAGGATTGATTAAATGTTAAAATGATAATGAAACAAGGGAACTGGAAACATTAATTGAACACAAAGATAGGTAATAAGGCAGGTTCTCTGTGAACTGAAACTAAAGAGGCAGCTTTGTGAAGTCACCTACAATTATTCTGGGATATATATTGTGTAGCAAAGTGAACCTTGTCACTTGTCCAGAGTCAGTGTATAAAATAGTGTCAGTGACAGTAAAAAGATATAAATAACAAAACATTGCATTATGTATGCACTGAATTGTTACACAAGTCTAAGGCATCTGATTAGTTGTTTAATGTTTTTGCATAAATTTTATTTACTAGTTTGTCTTGATATTTTATGCTCAAATTGCAAACATAGCTAGTAGAACATATTAATCTTCAAGACTCATTTTAAAATGTGTTATTTCTCTTTGTTTATAACTTTTAATTTCTTTCTTATATTTCACTGACTAACAGAACACTTTTATTTATTCAGTACAAAATGTCCTCATTGAACTATTTCAGTAATATAAGAAGCATTCTGTAAAATAAGTGATGCCATAAAACTCTTTGGGCTAAGGTTTTATGAAACGATTTAGTAACATTGTATTGTTATTTATAATTGCTGTGCACCATTGAGGAAAATATTAATATAATTGTTTTTTAATGTATCACAGCTATATTGTATTTGTTTTAAATTTCTCTTTCTGCAATAATTAAATTAGTTTAATCTCTATTTTTCAGGTAAAATAAGTAGAATTTGTACATACTTAAATATATAATACAGAAACATGTATGCTATTTACCACAGGTTCCCCTACTGATAGGTAATAGATTCCTTAAATATGCCAAACACTGTCTGTGCTTATTGCCTTCTTATAGGCAAAATATAATATAGTTATTTATCATTTTTTGACTGACAGGAGGGATTATCATATTGACAGCAATTAAATTTTGTCAATTTTTCCACTGCTTTTAAGTAAAACCATTCAAAAATATATTAAATTCAGTTAATAATTGCTGATGATTATATTTTTAGCGAATTACTCAATCTAAACATTATTACTTAGTTATCTGGCATGGATATATAAACAGTCTCTGTGTAATAGCCATATTTTATATATAAGTCTGAAAGCTGGAGTAAACATTTTCTCAATTTTTTTTGCAGGAATGAGAAGATGATTTCATATTAGAAATCTCACTGACATAATTTAACATATGAAAGGTGGAGTTATCATTGTTCATAGATGCTGAAAATTCAGCATCAATTTTGTTGATTAAAATGATTCTTAATAAAATAATAGTAAATTTATAGTATCTTTCTTTTTCAGAACATTATGGAGGTACAATCATTTTGGTTACGTATAATGCCTTTGCCTAGCCCAAGTCAGAGCTACAAGCGTATCCTTCCCCCATACAGTCGTGGGGGTGGTTAAACCCACAATTTCTCAATTTTTTGATGTTATCAATTTATAAAAGTGTGTGTCACTAACAAAATAGTACTAAAAGGAAACTGGATTTGTATTCATGTAAAACTAATAATTATTGTTTGGTAAATGTTTTCAATGTAAATTTAGTTTAAGAGTTCTGCATGTCAGTCTAAGTTTTAGGTGTAAATGCCTAAGTTATCCTTGTTTACATCTCTCTTCTATATTTACCAAGGATAAGTATAGACTAAGAACCAATAAAATGTTTCACAGAGTAGCTAAGACAGCTAAGTCACTGTCATGAAGTTGAAATTTACAAATCAGAGGGTAGATCACTTTCTCTCAGAAAATAAATTTTCTATTCACACTATTTCTAGAATATATTATTTTTCCTAAATATTCATAAAATATAACATTAACCATTTACAGATAAATAATTAAACATAATTAAAATTCTAGTAATGTTAAGATATTGCTTGATAAAATAAGTATTTTAAGTGATCAGTCAAAATACAACAGACTTGAAATAAATTCAGCAGATGATGATACTGATACTCTCACTAATAAGGTAAAAGATTATTTTAGGGAATGTTGAATTTTGTGGAACAAATATTCAGACATTCATTCTTTCAGCAGCTATTTATTGGACTTCTTCTGCTTGCCAGTTCCTAAGTAGAGAATGAGCGCACAGCCCTGAGAAAAAAAATAGTCCAAACTCTTATTCCAGGATAGACAACAAAAACATAAGTAGATAGAGAACAAACACATAAGTAAGTAAATATATGTTTCCAGATTGTGTGTTTATTGTGAGACAGAGATTCACATTACATCATGAATATAAACTTATAAATCTTAGTTGCTTTCTCTGAAGTGATCACTACCTCATGATTAGAGGAATTAAAAAAAAAGCTTTAAATAAAGTCAGAATGAGCATCGTGATAGAATTCTATAATGGTTCAAAGAAAGGAAGTGTCACAGTTTACCAATTATATAAAGTTCCATGAGAAAAATAGTATTCAACATATTCTTGAAAAATGAGTAGAATTTAAAAAGGCTTGAAGGTGTAGAAAATGAATGCATTGCCAAGTACATTAATGGTATCATTCAGTAGATAGATATTGAACCCTTATAGGCAATTCTCTATGCGTCCACAACACAGGTGTGAACAAGTTGACTTTTACATTCAAAGAGTTTACATTTGGGTGAGAGAAGACATACTATTGATAAACGAACAAAGAAGTGGATAATAGAATTTCAGACATACATGTATTAGTGTCTGAAGAAAAAGAAGCAGTGCAGTGGTTGAGAATTGGCGACATGGTGTATTGGTGGGCAAGAAGAGCCACTTCAGGTAACTAAATGTTAAGGTGTCATCCACAGGGAAATCTGAGGGAACAGAATTTGGGAAGAAGAAGCATCAAGTATGAAGGCACTGAATTATGAGCTTCATATGTTCAAAGAGCAACAAGAAGCCTATAATGATTGAAACGCAATGAAGAGAAGGGAAGGTATAGAATCTGATACCAAAGATGTGAGTGCCTGACTGTAGAAGGACATATAAACAATAGTAAATAATTCAGATTTTTTGAAATACCAAATGTAATGTCAAATTTAGGCAAAGAATAAGATACATTAAAGATATATATATAAACGATATAAAGATATATAGATATATAAAATATATAATATAATATATAAGATATAATATATGTAAATATATATTATAGATATAATATATGCTATATATCATATATAAGATATATTATATAAAGATGTATATATTAAATATAATAAGATATATTAAACAATAATGATAGGTGATGTGTGGGAAACACACTTTAGTGGAAGTAAGAGAGAAAGTAAAGACATCAGTCAAATCACTAATCCAATAGACAAGGCCATAAGGTGATGGTAGGTTAGACTAAGGTGTGTAGCGGTGAGAAAATAAACTTACAAAGTGTGGCAAAATTTATGCTGTCTAATTTTACTTGTGTGAGAAGTTAGGGAAGACTTAGGTCAAAACCAGGAGTTTTCACTTAACTTAGTAGACAGTAGTACACTCCTCAAATGTTTTTTGTTTTTTGTCTTCCTCCTCATTCTTCTCTCTCTCCATCTCCATTTCTGCCTCTCTGCCCAGCTCCCTCTCCTTTTCCTTCTTCTAATCCTGACTACATGATATGCTTTAAAAGCATTGATCTGGAAATTATTAATACATGGTATGATTTCAGAAAAGAAAAGCCTACAAACTGATAATCCTACTTTATTTGAATATATCCATCAATATAACATTTCCTATCTACTTTAATTTTTCTATATTAGGACAACTCTTAGAATTTAAAGACCTTTCCTAATATTGAGTTTCATGCTTCCTTATTTCTCCTTACTGCTTTTAAAATATCACAACAAAACAACCTTGAATATCTAAGGGGTGTGAAGACACGAGACATGTTACAGTGGTAAGTGGAAAGATGTTTTAAGTCAGATAGGCTTGAATTAATTCTGGTTTCTTTCACTTAACTGACATTGGACAAGTTAATTAACTTCTCTATATGCCTTCAACTGTAAATCAGTGATAGTAATAATAAACTCAAAGAAAGATAGTGAGTTATAAAGGAAATCACAAATTTAAAGGATGAAGCAGTGTTTGACACAAAAGATTTTCTCATTTAAAGCTAATTCCCTTTCCCACACCTTTTCTTGGTACTCTGAATGAAATTTTTATGTATGAATTAAATAGTACATCATAACCTTTTAAGATGAGTGGGAGTCTGGGAAAAAAGCAGAAGGATTTGACAAAACTAGATCAATTCACTACCTTAACATGTTAACTGCCATGTGAGTTGTATTTAACTCACGCTAGTTTTGAGCTTGGGGCCTCTTGAAGCATATGTAACTCACACGTCTCTTTACCTTGGGACCGACATGAACTATTTTTCAAGTTGCATATAACTCATGCACAGAAAACAATAAAAAATAACAAATTTTTCATTAAATTAGAAAGGATCATTTTGTTTTCAAAGTTATTATTCTATTTTTGTAATAAAACACCATGGCCCCAAGGAAATTTTTTTTTCCAAGTGTGGCAGTCAATACGTTAAAAAAACTATAGAGACAAATTGTTGAAATTCAGCCATATGAGCAAATCTCAATTTTCAAAAGCATAAGCAATTCATAGTCATTTTAGGTAGATAGTATAGCATAATTTACATTTAACTTGCTGTTGCTCAACCAAGTGCATGGAATATGGAAATAGAGAATGCAGGCAGACACTACTCTGAAATCTGGAGATCATGTATTTGATATCTGGGACCAATGTTCATTCAACGTACTTGTCAAAGTTTCAGAATGAGTTTCAAAGGCAGAACTTTTGTCCCTAGTAGAAACAACTTTAAGGCTTACCAGACTTCAATGATTCTAGGCATTTTACACTATTTTAGTACTTATTTCATTGTATTGTAGTGGCGTGGATAGGTCTTATTTATGATTCTATATATTGTTTATTTTTGACCCTCCAATTCCCAGCATCTCTCTTTTGGAGTAGGCATCTGATTTCTACATGTTGAAGGGATGATTGAAGGAACACTTGCAAAGAACCATCAAGCAGGCTCTCATTCTAGTTAAACATGGGTAGGTGTAAATGAAATTCATACAACTGAAAGACAGTGAGCAATTACTAAAAGTCTAGAATGAAATCCAGGCAATTAGTTCTAGAGTAATGCATCTGGGTCAGAATGACAGAAAAGCTAATTTCATGCAGAACGATACAGGTCAGCCTAACTTATTTCAGGATTGGTAGTTAGAAATTGAGATTCATTTTATCTAATTTCAGATAAATATGACTATGAAATAAATAAGCATTTATCATAGGAGATCCGTGGTATCTGTCATGCAGGAAGCTAAAGAAGTCAGCAAATGTGCAACTAAGATGTCTGTGAGGGATTGATGCATATATATCTATTTGAAAAGCAATTCATTTGCTGAGATGTATCAAATTGTTTAAGCAATTTATGCAGTGGTAACACAACAACCGACCTCAAATCTCAGTGATCTAAAACAAATTTCCCATCCCAGTGGCCTCAAACAATCAAAATTTATTTCTTGCTCATACTATGCATCCATAACGGGTCAGCAAAGGCCTCTGGGTCTATGATTGTCCCTCAGGAACCCAGGCTGACTGAGAAGCCACTGTCTCCAATGTTGCCAGTTTCTCTCACAGAGGGAAGAGAGCCCGTAGGATCTTACACGAACATCTGCATTCTCTGTGACATGCGGTCTGGAGCAGGCCTTGCTCCTTTCCACCCTCCCGTATTCCACGGTTTCTCCCAGGCCTCTGTCATCAGGCAGGACCTCAAAGAAGACCCCAAAGGCAATCACAGCAACAACAAAACTAAATAAATAGGACCTGATCAAACTAAAAAGCTTCTGCACAGCCAAGGAAACTATCACGAGAGCAAATAGACAACCTACAGAATGGGAGAAAATATTTGCATGCTACATATCTGCTAAAAGTCTGATAATTGGAATCTATATAGAACTCAAAAAAAATCAACAAGAAAAAAATCAAACAACCCCATTAAAAAATGGGCAAAGGACATGAATAGAAACTTTTCAAAAGAAGTTAGACTTATGGCCAATAAACTTATGAAAAAAATGCTCAACATCTCTGATCATCAGGGAAATGCAAATCAAAACAACAATGAGCTATCACTTATCTCCCGTGAGAAAATGTCCTTTATCAAAAAGTCCCAAAACAATAAATGCCGGCATGGATGCAGAGAGATAGGAACACTCATACACTGCTGGTGGGACTGCAAACTAGCACAACCTCTGTGGAAAGTAACATGGAGATACCTCAAAGAGCTATAAGTAGAACAGCCATTTGATCCAGCAATCCCATTACTGGCATCTACCCAAAGGAAAAAAAAGACATTCCATAAAAAAGACATCTACATTTGAATGTTTATAGCAGCACAATTCACAATTGCAAAGATTTGGAAACAACCCAAGTGCCCATCAATATATTAATGGTTAATAAAATGCGGTATATGTATACCATGAAGTTCTACTCAGTCACAAAAAACAATGGTGATCCAGCACCCTTGCATTATCCTGGATAGACTTGGAGGCCTTTCTCCTAAGTGAAGTATCACAAGAATGGAAAAATAAGCACCACATGTACTCACCATCTAATTGGTGTTGGCTGATCAACACTTATGTGCACATATAATAGTAACATTCATCGGGTGTCACGCAGGTTGGGGAGGAGGAGGAGATGGGTCCATTCACACCTAATGGGTGCGGTGTGCACTGCCTGTGGGATGGACATGCTAGAAACTCTGACTCGGGTGGGGCAAAGGCTATAGATGTACCCTAAACATTTGTACCCCCGTAATATGCTGAAATAAAAAACCAACCAAACAACAACAAAACCACAAACCACATTCTCTGCCCAAAAGTGACTTGTGTCACTTCTCATAATTTTTTGTACAATAGTGGACACATGGCTCCATTCAACCACTGGAGACTAGAGAGTGTGATTCAAACATGTGCACATGAGGAGAGTGTGGGTTATGTGATGAGCAGCAGTAATAAATGCAAAAGAAGTATATTCTGAAACCCTAATCTATTACGTAGGATTGTATTCAATTCTGTTTGTTGTCAGTGTTTGCTTTTTTAAGTTCAAATAGTTTCTGTGTAACAGCAACAAATAACAGAAATAGCCATTAAAGGAGTGAGACTTCAAGAAAAGTAACACAGACATTTGTCTCTATTGGGTCCCTCACCGCATTTCCTCGCCGACGGTTGTAGTGTCATTGCTGGGTTCAAAAACTGAACATCTGCTTTGGGCCATATGCTTTAGAAAGGCATTCTATACAGGGAAGGATAAAATTAACAAGGAAAAATCAGTAGTAATAATTTATCACTTCTCTAAACTCTTTACTTCTCTTTTAGAATTTATCACTTCATAACTGAGAGTTTACTAATTTTTACTTGTGATATTTTCTCTATACTTCTAATAGTTTTCATTTATATCTTAATTATCTTGCATTAGAATTTTACAATTATTAATTTATATATTATTTAATACATGCAATATTTATATTATATATTACGATCACACAGATGCAAGACCTTGAATTCTGCATCTTTTTCCATCCTTTTTTGTTGTTATGCATTTTTTTCTAGCAAGTAGCTATGACACTTTGTGCAAAATTACTTCTCTATCTGGCCAAAAATACAGATTATTTTCACTTTTAACGTTACATGTCCTTACACATTATACTGTTTCTGAATTCAAGACTACATTTTTCACATTCTCAATGTCCTTTTACATTCTGCTCTCAAAATTAGAATGTAAAATATCTTACTGTATGTAGCGTCTATTGAAACTGAAAGAACAATTATTTTTTTCTCCTATAAAAACTTAGAAGTTTAGATAAAATAGTGAAGACAGCTAATCTGAACAGTGACATATTAAACTCTAAAAGATAACATAAATTTTAAAAATGTTGAAATAGCCAATATTATATTACAAACATTTTATAAGATCACCTCCCATAACATATTTGTTTTTATGTATTTGCTCAATTCTTTAAATCCAACTATAAACATTGCAGATCTCCATTATAATTCTCTTCATCAGTATGTATTTTAATCATATATTGTAATCATCGTGGGAAAATACATAACTCTAGAATTGTGTGAAATTCTCATATGCAATAGCAACATTGGCCAATAGATGTCCTAAGAGCTCTCTGAAACACAAGAACTCAAGGAATGAAAATTGTCTATTTGAACATCAACAAATGTTTGTGCTCTATTTTCATAGTTCACTTATGAAATAGCACATTTTTAGGTTCCAAAGACTCTTAAGATTACCAAAGTCCAAATTACCTCCCCAAACACTGTCTATTAAAATGACAGAAGAAAGAAAAGGAAACTTTTACAGAATTGATTTTAAAAACTACAATGATGTTAGGAATGTATCTGATCTGTGTAAATTGATTATTTCTAATTTCATAAATCTAAACAATACTATTAATTGTTACTGTGATACATAAATATAACTCAAGGGTTAATTTAACCATAGAAGCAGATCGGGTTGAGTAGTAATGTATTTCTTGAATTAACTGATATATTAGGATTTTCCTTACTTCATTATAATTTTAATCTTTTTCTACAACATAGCTCCTAACAGGGTGTACACATCCATTAATAACAATTAATGGGTGTTATTTTAATTAAAGCTATTTGGTTTTAGATTTTTTACCATTGAATTTCATTAGAAAATAGAGTGCTTAAATATATTTGTTACATAAATCTAGCAAAACAGAATTATGTTCTTATCTTGCCATCTTTACTTTATAAAAAATTACTGTCAGATGGTTTTCTCTACTAAGCCAAGGTCAAAATGATATACTGCTAGGCTTATGTCCACATCTAACATCCTCCTAATGAGACCATCTCAAATTGTGAAGATACATGGCCCTATAAAAATAATTTTTAATTCTTATTTAATTATACTTACCATAAAATATTTCATTAATTCATCATTTTAATTCATATTCTCTTTTATAGAGCAACATATTTGGAAACTATCCATATGATCCTGGGAATTCTGTGCACAGATATATTGATAGATGCCAGCTCTTACTGAAAGCTTATTCACATTATTTACAGACTAGTATGGAAAAAGCAAATGTTCTTCAAGCCAAAACAGGAAGTCAAAATCTAGCTCTAGGGGAAAATTCACAGTGGTATCACTTGGAAGCCAGGGGAAGTATGTCTATGAAGAAGTTGATTAAATGAGAAAGATGAAAGTATTAATACATAAAAACTAGATAACACAAATCTGAGTCTGCTAAATCTGCCTATTAATGTTCCTTCCCATACTACGGTTATATAAAAAGCAGGTTTTATTTTTGCCTTCAGTTTAGAAGATAAAACTTATAAAGTTAAGAATATATGTTTATCATAGGCAAAATATTAGATTTATATATCTTTGTACATTCAGCACTCATGGTACAAACCTTTGACTGTAGCCTACAGTTGCTCTTTGAATGGCCAGTCCCTATGTTTGATTCTCAGTTCACTTTGACCCCAAATTATTGATGGTGAGGAGCAAACTCATTCCTTAAAGCTCAACCTAGATTTCTCTATTAAATGTTTTAAGTTTTAGCTTTCCAGTTCAGCAGCATTTCTTGAAATATGTTCTATCTTTTCTCCAATTAATATTACCTCAGTAAAGATTGAAATGAACTGATTTTTTAAGCCTATGACTTTTACTTATACTATACATTTGCCCAGGTTTTTGTGAAATTTGAAAATACTATTTACTTAATGAGAATCAAAGTTCATATGCACATTAATCTGAGAATATGAGCAGTAGAATAAAGTTACATCCAGCTTTTAGCATAGTATTTCTGAGAAAGACCTCTAATCCTTTATGAAATATGCCGTTTGATGGTGGATTCATGATTACAAATAATAAAAATAGTCTTTCTTAGTGTACCTTTCTGTGCATTAATGTAAATACTGCATGAAAAGACCTTACATAATACTCTTGATTAAATTTAACAGTCTCTTATCCAAAACTACTGCAATGCCTGCACTATAATAAATAGTAGAGACGATTTTTTAAAAATTCATCTCAATTTTCAACATTGATTGAGAATTTAAAATATTAAATATAATTTCATATAAAGTATGTAGTTCATTTTAAATACCACTTATATCAAAGATGTCTGTATGTGTGTAATGAAATAGTGTTTTCCGATTTGTAGTTGTATATATTGGGACTAAGTTCTTCATTCCTATATCGTAAGTTTTATGCCTATAGTTTAAAGAAAACATATCTGAAAATACTTTTAAGCACATCTTACATTCAAATACACACATACGTAAGACATACAAATGTATTTAAGAATGCAATTCTGGGTTAATTAATAAACACAGATATAAATGTGTTGTATAAACATTCCATTCAATAACATAATACTGTATTTAAATATCCTATATAGTGCAACAGACATACAACTATCAAACATTTTAGACAGACAATTAAAATAAAATAAAACATAGTAGAGAGCATAAAAAGGCCCAAGGGAACAAAAGATGGAAAGGCGGAAAGGAAGGTAGTAACAGAAGCGAGGAAGAAAAACAAAAAAGAAAACAAGGAAAGGAAATATATTTTCAAAGGTCAAATATACAAATAATGTTATACATATATTGTATATTCAGCATTTAAAATCACTATAAAAAGTTAAAAAGCAAGAGCATAAATTAAACAAAAGTTAGCCGTTTTTTCTTAATAAGAACTAATCATTAAATGCAGCATCTACTCTTTAAACATATTATGTCCATATATGTTATCAAGAGAAAGCACAATCATATGAGAGTTCCCAATGCAGGGGAGTTAGAATCTCTAACATATCCACATTCATGTTTATGTCGCAATATTTTTGCTCTCTTTAATTAAAGAAAGCTTGGTTATTTATGGCTATCAGCTTTTTCCTAACACTGCTTTATTTTGTCCTCCAATAATAAAAGTGAAAATTACCTAGCAAAAAGTAGCATATTTTTGCTTTTCAAAATAATCATCTTTTTAATTCACAGCAAACCTTCTCATAATTGCTTCAAAAAGAAACATTAACAAATCTTAAGCAGTTATTATCTTTAGAGTATTTATAATTCTAATATACCACAAATACATTAAAATAATTATAATTTGAAAAGGAGCTTGTAAAATTTGGTGACACTACAGAAGTCCAAAAGTATGCACAATAACAAGGCATCAATACAATCAACTTCATAATTTTTGTGTATAACATTCTGATATGTTCATGTTAATTATCTGAATTAAAATTTGTAAGTAGATGTTGGTCATACAACTTTAAAGATATTTTCCTTGAACACATTTATTTAATCATTTAGTCATCTTTCCAGTGACAATTTGCAACCAAAAAACCATCTGATCACTTTTCCCATACTTTAAATTTTATTGTTCCTTTACAATTATTTTAAATATCCTGAAGAGTAATTACATGTGTGACCACATGTGAGAGTATTGTAATATTGTGTGTATAATAAGTGGCTGCTTTAACAGTCCCGTTCTGCCTTCTCTATTTCAGCCTCAGGAGGTGTAATTTATTTTTTGATCTCTCTTAGCCTCAGAATTAATCCTAGTCCTGCTTCTCTCCACATCTCCCCACCTAATTACCCTAAGATAACTTTGTCATAGTCGTAGTAACCGTATGTCAATTTATCCCAATTAAGGGGAAAGTTCTTAAAGTTTCAAATTCTAATATAGAATTTTATGTTTTTTAATTCTTATATAGAATCATAGAATGACAGATATGTAAGAAACTTTAAAGATAATTTAGTACAATCCATTTACTTTATAAATGACAAATGCGATCAAGAGTTTTAAAACTTGCCCTCAGTTCACTGCCATTTGGAAGAGAACTAAACCCAGAATTCCCTGGAAGGCTTTTCTCAATGCTCTTCCACGTATGTTCATCTTTGTTCATACTTGCCAAAATGGATAGTTCCATTTCCTTTTCTTTTCTTTCTTTTCTTTCTCTCTCCTTCTCTCTCTATCTCAGAGACAATGAGAAAATGATCTGGTTTCCCTTTTTATATTTGAAAAGTGGTTTTGTTTTTCAGTTTCAGCTCCTAAGGCTTTTTGAATAATATTATGCCTGCTTTAATTGAATTCATAGTCCCAAAACAGTATGATCACTGCAGTGAACTGAAAAATAGTGTCCATTAAACAAACAACAGAGGTTTTGATAGAATTTTATAAGAATACACAATGTACTCCATACATATCTACAGTTAACTGTTAAGCCTTCTCTGACATTTTGGCATGTTGGCAGAAAGCAGACCAAAGTGTGCCATATGATATTTCCCAAGGAAGCATATCATGTGTGCCACAGCAAGACTAAGTACAGGTAATTCATTTGGTTTCACTGTAAATATAATTGTACAACGCCAACCTGCCCTCGTGTATCATCTTTCACGCCCTACTGTGGTGTCTAAAACCATTGTTAGAATCACTTAGGAACTGAAGCACTTTTAATAAAGGAGTGTGTGTGTGTGTGTGTGTATAACGAACAGTGCAAAAAGGCTTGTGATTTTTATATTAAAATAAAAATGGAAGTACAGAAAAATAAAACATTATAGATTACCCAGAATACAAGAATCATGGTCTAGATGTGTTGGAGGGATAATGCCCCAAAATTGCATATTTGGGAAAGAAACTGACAAATTCTAAAATAAAGCTGCAAAGAAATGTTTAATGTGGGCGCAAAGCAAAAAAAAAAAAAAAAAAAAAATGGATGTTTCCCCAAAAGCAAAAACATCATATTGTTTCACAATTTTCTCTAGTTTAAGGAACTGCAGAGAAGGAATTTTAGTATATGTACCCACAAAGTAAATATGCTTCCTTACATAACTTCTTAAATATTTCAGAAAGTTAAATTTATTATTTTTCTTGATAGGGAAATAAGCAAGTATATTCATTTGATTAGATTCCCTGAAAATGCTCATGGGTGATCAATCCAGTGCTAAATTATGTTAGACTCCTGGGCTATGATGACATACATCAGTATGTATGCATTCTGATGGAAAACAATGTGTTAAACGCTATGACATTTTTTGAATAAATAACTTTTTATGAAACACATTTTATCCAACTTAAGAAAATTTAGGCTTAGTTTTATGTGCCCATTTCTTTGTACAAGTAAGTCAGACGGCTGTAAAGTGGCACGCGTGGAGAGTATGTGAATAATGCCTCTTCTGGATGGCTTGATTGTTTCAGTTCACCAAAAGTGTCTGTTCACTACTTTAGGCAGTGTGTGGAATTTGGCGTGGCAAGCCCTCTTTCTTTAGCCGTCAAGGCCCTCAGCGCTTCACTGGGACAAGAAACATCACATACACTGAGACAATTGCTAAAGGCTATGAAATGTTTCCAGCATACCCCATCTTTCATAGAACAATTGATATATTAGACATAATAAATATTGCATAACCTTCAGAATTTTGGCAGTGGAAGTTGAAGCTGAGAACTTTCACTTTTTACATTAGTAATGACTTTTCTTTAAACCCTGGAATCTCCAACTCCACATCGTTTGACGATATATTTAATTCATGAGCATGAATAGGGAAGATTCTGTAGGTTATATAGGAGCGTATGTGAAGTCTGATATATACTATGCAGCATTCACATAAGAATGTTTTAAAAGATTTTGTGCACAAACGATGATTGGCGTTGCATGCTTTCACATTTCCTCCCAGTGCTCCAGCAGTTGTTTTCTTTTTTCTCCAGACAAGTTTCTGCAGCAGCGACTCCCTCCAGCAGCTCCGTGAACCAAAGGAAGGGAGCAGGACACTAAATGCACAGCTTTTCCGATAGCTAAATGACAGGGAGAGGGAGCAAAGTTTGGCCAGGAAGATCAAAGGGATTAGGGATATTTTTAAGACTGGTTGAATGCATTTATTCTATTTTCCGTCACCCCCCACTCGCCTCCCCGCCCGCTGCTCTGCGTGCACCACTGCCCCCTCTCTCCGCCCCGTCTCCCCGCCGAGCAGCGCCAGCAGCGATCCTCAGGGTGCGCGGAAGCCGCAGTCCCGGCGAGGCGAAGGCTGCAGCGCCGCCGAAGCGGAGAGTGTCCGCTGGACCGGTCGCGAACGCATCTTGAAGTCCAATGACGCCCACGCTGCCCTTAAGCCTGGATTGTGTCTCCTTGATTGCCACAGCTGACCCCGGCAGAAGCCCAGTCAAGGGGGCGGCCCCTCACCTCTCAGCGAGTTGAAATGCAAAATAGTTACGTCAGATGGTGGGGGCGGGGCCCCCGGCTTGAGTGGCAGCCGCTCTCGCCTAAGGAGGAGGCGCGAGAATCAGCCCGGTTCAGTGACTGAGACGGACGGAGGTGAGCGGAGCCGGTGCTGTCCACGGTGCTGTCGGTGCTGAACCTGAGAGGCAAACGGACCGGGGGCTCTAGCTCCTGGAGGCAACGCCCTCTTGCATCCTCTGTGCCCTGTGGGACCCGCTTCACCAGCAGGACGCATCTCAACTTGACAAAGGAGTGCGGTATCGGACGTGGGAGAGAGTCCGCTGGTTGCCACCTGGGCTCCCATTCAGGCGTGACTTTGGAGATTTCGATAGTTCTAGACCAAACTATTTTTATTTTTTCCCCATCTAAGACGATCTTTTTAGTGTCTTCTTTTAAAAATTTTGATTTATATATCCACACCATTTAGGAATCTTTCTGGGGGACTTTTTTGACTGTTAAAATAAGGTAAGAAAAAATAATATTGTTATAAATGATTACAAGTGGGGAAGAAATGCAGACTTTTATACAAAAATTTAAAAACAAGTTGTGCTTATTTCTATAAATTGGAAACTGGACTTTTGGCAATGATTGCAGAAATATTTTAATAATTATTATTATCATTATTATTACAAGAACCTCTGTTGGTGATTATGCACGGAATTCTAGAGGGGAAGTTGAGAGCTTTGTTTTTTGTGAAGTTAATGTCATAGTGTTACATCTCGCTTAATAAATATAAATATTTTAGAGGAATATCTCCAGCATGGCTCAAGGGAAAGGAACCGTTCAACATAAGTCCCCAAATACATTAGCAATTGACATTAAATAAATCAACCAACAAGTTGTTTAAAACAAATATCATCTTAAAAAAATATTTGAAATACTAATCTCTGGTTAATCAATATTACTTTCCATATCTAAAGCATGGACTGCAAAGTGAAGAGCTCTCCCAACATTTTTTGGAGGGAGAAGATAGAGGTAGAAACATCTATTTATACCATGCTGGCTTCATTGAGATGTGTTGTTATGCAGTAGATCCAAATAAAACTTGTGAAACTCAATCTCTGAAAACCCATACCCCAAGGTCATGTGTATTTCCAAGTTGGGGGCTGTTTGCTCTGCTATTGACCAGTAAATGTCATTCCTCCACCACCCCCTCGGGTTAGAGGTGGATGTAAATGGGAAAGCTTTGATTTAGTAATACAGTATTAGCTTGTATTATAGTCGCTACTGCTGTTGGTAATTGAATGGAACTGGGAAGCGTGGGCTGAGAAAATGTCTCGCTATTTCAGCAATGTTTAACCTCTTGCATGCTTAACAGAGAGCTTTTCTGTACTTAGAAGATTTTCTTTTGAAGCTATATTCTCTTTGTCAATCGGCAGTGTGTTCTGAGTGTGTGTGAAGAAAGAATTCAGTGTGGAAAACCAGTCAACAGTACTTCTCATAGTGAGCAATTGTTAAATGATAGAAGTTACCTGGTACTTCTTTTATTTCTTATTACTATTCATGACTTTATTTGACAGACATGATGGTTTTCCTGATAAATAGAATTGTGATCTTTCATTTTTGTTATTCAGTGACGTTAGATTAAGTATAAACGATGGCTGGAAAAATCGGGGGGGGGGGAGGGTTTGCTCCCTTTACATTACAGGGACAGAGTTCAGGTTGCAACTAAATGTCCTATATTAACAGGAATGGGTAAAATATAAAACTGTTTCATACTTAATAACTATTGTTGAACTGACTAGGGCTGTTTTTCAGCAAGTAAAGAGTATATTAAGTTAGGCTTAAATATTTGTGTATTTTAAAATACCATAAAAATTTCTACTCTAGTTGCATTAGAGTTACTAGGATGAAGTTTAACCTAAGAGTTTATGCTTTAAAATAATTCCTCTGGGTAGAAATTTTTCATTTTATATGCTGCCCAGCCCTACATGTAAGTGATAGTTGCAAGAAATGGATATTATTGCAAGCACTAGAGGTCAAATGTAAATCTCCTTAAGTTGTTCATATATTTTACCCTAAACAGATGTTCTTTGTAGAATTCATGGCAGTCATGTGATCTTATGTTAACTATTCACACAAATTTTTAAAGGTTGAACAGGTAGAAAGGCAAAAAAGAATTTATAAAACATTGTGTAGGACGTTTATACCAGTCTCTTTTAAATGTATATAAAATCATTCTTTACTTTTATATATATTAAAATTTTTTAAACTAATTACATTGATATAAATAATAAGACTGAAATTTCAAACAGAATTATGGTTTATTTTAATTGCAATTATATGTGATTTTTTGTTTATCTTGAAACGTTAATGTATATCTTAATTTTATGACTTACTTGAAAGGCAATAACATATATAAATATTATATTCACTCAAATGTATTTGAGTGTCTCATTGACTTTTGTTTGCACAAAGTTTTCCAATGATATGTCCTTATTGGAGTATAAACAATTATTTTGAAGTACCAATATCTGGAATTCTTTCAAATGAAATTTAATGTTCTCACAATGAGATAATTAAACGTGAAGATCAAACTATGCTCCTGGCAATAATAATACAAAAGATCAAGTCAATGAGATTGCATATTGCAAATTTAAAATATTAGAAGTATTTTTTTCTTACTTTTCTACACATTTTGCTTTTATGTCTTAGTTCCAAAGTAAAGAAAAATTAGTTTCCCAACATACATCCAATTTTAGCACACAGGAAACATTATATGGATACAGAATAAGATTTCCACTGTAAACTAATAAAATTGCCAACTTTGAAGACACTTACGAAAGATATTCAAATGTGACAGCCCTTTATTAATTCTTTATTCCACAAAGAAATGACCGTATATTGGAATTATAACTTATTTGTATAAAATGCAAAAGAATATTCAATAATAAAACACTGGATAGCTTGTTAGGGCATTAATTCATTTCATTAAGGAGACACTGCAAATATATGAAGTGCTATTTGCCACAGGATGATGAACTTTGACCAAGTGTATAAAAATTATTAAAATAATTTAATTATTTGTCACATGACATGGTCAAATTGTTTCTCAATTTTAGGCAACTTGATCAAACCAAAAATTAAATAAAAAATAAAACTTTAAGATAATTTTTCCTTACAAATAAGCTAAATTCCCACATATATTTTGTGAGATTTAACATAAGGGTGAATCAATTTGAGTTTTTTGTTATCAAGGTTATATACTACTTTCTTTTTTTCTTTTCTATTTACTAACATGGGCAATAGAAAAATACGAGTAATAATAAACCTAAAATATTCTAAAAAGTTTGGAAAAAATTTTAAAAATGCCTTTTAAAGTTACATATAAGAATTTATATGACTAATAGTTTATAGAAAATTTTCTCTAAATAGTGGCCATTTTTAATAATCTTTAAGTCTCATTTATCTATGAAACCCAAAGGCCTTGAATGACATATTCTTATCAATCCTTTATATTTGCCCCAAATTGCCAGACTAACTCTAGTATTTTTTGTTACTTAATATATTATAAAGCTCAAAAGACCCTTGTGAACTAATAAGCTAGAAAAAATACTTCCTGTTGTTAGCATCATTGTAACAGCCAGGTGACCAATTATGCTTTACCAAACAGACTTAATCACCTTCTGCTTCCACACCTCCAAAGTCTTTTGGGTATAGTTTACTTTAGGTGGGCCGTAGGATCCCTTGTGGAAATATTCTGATTTTCCAATTAAATTGGTAACCACACAACAAAGCAATTGGTCCCTTTGTGTTTTAGATCAACTTGGTACTGAGGAATTAATATTATTATAATGGGTGAGATTGTGTTTTGATAAACTCAGGGTTCCAATGGGTTTTCCAAAAGACATAGAATTAAATAATAGTGCAAGTGCTTGAAACAATGATAGAGAGAGAGAGAGTGTGTGTGTACACATATAGTAGATTCTACTCTGTAAAAAACATGCAATGGAGATGATCTAGAACATGCAAGTTCAAGACATGCTACTTAATACGAAAGTACTTTATGTCATAAACTGTAATACAATGTATAATTTTTAGTGGCAAATGTGTCTTTTAATTATTGTTACTTTTTATTTAGACTATGATGTTTGAACACATACCAGATTTTTTTTGGGGGGTGTCATGAAAATGCCATTTAGAAACTCTCATACTGATCAGCAAGGAAAGAGACAATTGAAATTAAAATTTTCCAGGAATGAGAAACAAAATGAATGTGGGCATAATGAAGAGTTTACAGCACTACATTAATTATGAGAACATATGAGTTCTGATAAAGGATTTGAAAATTACTGCCTTTAAAAGAGACATGTCAGGTCAACTTCATACATATCTTTGGCTAATAAGCCATGAACTTCTAAGGAACAGAGCCTCAATACCCCCACACATAAAATACTTTTATTCTTTGCAGATCAGTGTTTTCATGCATAGATGTGGTGAAATGAGAGAAGAGGAGCAGCTTAACTTTGAACATTTTTGCTTTAAAATAAAGTAATTAATATTAATTTAATGTGGTTTTGGTATCAAATTATGTAAATCTCTAAAGCAGAGTGGTTGCTTAGTGAGTTCATTTGCATGTCAATACAAAGAATATTATTTTAACTTATAACTAGTTTATAGCACTTCTAGCAATTCTGAAGCACGATGCAAAAGATTTGAAAAAAGCTTTTCATTGAGTTTTATTTAAATGTATTTATTGTAATAGCAAAGAAACTTATTTTAGTGATTTATTTTTCTATAAAAGTAACACCAAGGTAGCAATTAAAACATTCATACAGTGGCAATTAAAACATACACACCTGAACTATGTTCCCCAAAGATGATGATGAAATGGAAATAATTTACCTTTTTTAGTTGGACCACTTCCACAAAGCACATTAGAATAGTGTTATAATGACCAATGATGTCCTTTTTTTTTTAATTCCTTATACCCTAAGAGTAAAAGGTCCTTACTTAGATGAAGAAACAAATGCCTACAAGCCCTCTGTGGTTATGTGCCCCTTTCTCTCAAAACCCGAGAAATTTCTGTGATCCTGGTACTATCAGACTCTGAGCTACCTCATTTAGGATTAAGGAGATAGGAGATAGGTCCTTCATATTTTTAAAGAAAAACAGCCAATGAGTTGCTACTGGTAAAAACATTCCTGCTGCATAGTGGAGTGCCTATCGATGTTTGGCCATTTGGTCTTTGAGCCTGGATTTGCTTGATCATTTGGGAAGAGGAAAAAAACAAAAATAGATACCATTCAAAGTATTAATAGGAAAAAACACACACACACACACACACACACACACACCACATATTAGGTCATCTTTTCCATATTAGGCCATTTATCATTTCCATAGCTGTGTAAAAGTTGATATTATTCATTGTAATATTCATTTTCCACATGAGAAAGGAGAAACTCACATTAAACCTCTCCACTACTTTATCCTGCGATCATACAACTAGGAGTAGGTGGATTAGAAAATCAAACCAAGTTTACCAGCCACACTGCACATGTCTAGTACCTCTGTTTAGGTCAAATACTCAACTGTGTATGTCTCTCTTTCAAAACTAGGCTTTTTTTTCTTCTATGATACTCTCTTTACTAAATGTAAATGCCTCTTATTTTTTCCCCAATACTTTTCTTCAATTATTAGATTATACTTAAATTATTGTATACCATATAATTTTTAATATACGTACTTTAGAAAGCATGATACCAAAAATCGTAAAGGGTTTTCTCTCTGTATATAATGCTATGAAAATGCTACCTTAGTCGATCTCATAAACTATTCAAAATATTAACAACAGCCAGGGTTTTCTTGTTATCACAAACAAAACAGAATAAGAATGAATAGAAAAGACTAGTCAATGTTTCCTAAGGGTTCCAGTCTTTTTTTCCTAAAAACTCCTACTGGACACCAAATTTAAATACAAATACACGGTGAACTTCAACCCACTTTGAGCAATCAGCTCTTGTGTTATCAACTGCTACTCAGATTTAAACCTTTAGACTAGTTAGCTACTAATATTTTGAATAGTCTGTGAGATTAAATAAAATAATCAAAATAAAATTACTGAATTTGAAGCACAATACCAAAATAGGTGGACTCTTGAATGCTTAGAAATCATAAATATTTTATTGTTCTAATTCTATTTGAGGTAAAGGAAAATATTGACTACTAGTTGTTGCTCTCTGATTTCATATGGCATTGGGGCTGACTGAGGTGAAGAGGTGACTGTTGTTTGTAGTAATTACAACACAGCTCCCAGGTGAGCCACAGACTTGCATCAGATTCCCTACTGAATGCCCATTAGACAAGTTTTTGGTTGTCCGTATTAAATGGGTCCCAGAGGAGATAGAAAGGTGAGATTTGAGAAATTGCATAAGGGCTACAATATACCTTATTTGGATTATGGATACCCTAAAACCCTGACTTCACCACTACCCCATTTATGCGTGTAACAAAATTACACTTGTTCCCCATAAATTTATGCAAATAAAAAATAAATAAAAGGCAAAGAGAGAGAGAGAAGTTTGATTTTGTGGAGAGTTTAACTTTAAAGTGGAAAGATTATAGGGCCTTTTATTTAATATTTTACATATTGGTTATTAATACTCAGTGTTTCACCTTTGAAATGAAACCTGATACATAAAAGTTTTTAACCTTGAAATTTTTGCAACATTGTGTATACTAAACTTTTGATTCACTGTTCTTCATTCTTTGTGGAGTCCTGCAGGAAGTTCATACACTACAATAGCTACAATTATCATTACTTCATAGGTATTTTCCACATCTCTAGCTCTGACCAAGATTTGGAGTCCCTTAACGTATTTATAAAAGTCTACGAGACATTTTAACTCTGAGTTCATGATGTCAGCACAAACTCCACGAACTTATGGTCTCATCCCTAACATAGTCCCTCATTCTATTTTACCTGTCAATTAATGTTACATTCTTTTTCCAATTCATCTCATTCTGAAAATTGATGAATATTTTAAACTTATATTGTTCTTTCTTTACTAATATGTGGAAAGCCTTCAAGTTTTTGTGTTCTTTAATTTGTAATGTAGCTTTATCAAATTTTCTATTCTCTATTTTTTCCTATCACTTTTACCATGATCCAGACTGTTCAGTCTCAACCAGGATTATTTTGAGATTCTTTACATTGGCCTCCCTTATTCTTGTTTCTTCCTGCTATAGTAATAGTGGTAATGGTAGCCACTAGTTGCTAAAAATTTTCGTGATTCATAATAAGCCATGCATGGTGTTAAGTATTTATAAACACGCTTTCATTTTATATGCACAATATCTTCTAATGTAGATATAGAACAACCAAGGCTTAAAATACTGCTCACAGTGTGGAACTCAGACCAAGTTTTGTCTGAAGCCAGAATCATTATGCTCTGATGATACAGAGTTCCTACCTCCTCTAGATTTCTCTTGATTAAAGTCAACTTTCAAATGCCACTGTGTTCAGAAATCATCAATGGATCTCTAATTTTCACTGCATTAAGTTGACTTTGTCTTTCTGCTTTTAAGATCCTAATAATTGCTTCTATACCCTGCAAATAGTCAATCTGATGTTCAGTTGTCACATATGTGTGCAATGCACATATATAAAACAAGTCAAAATACAAAACGTGATTCCTTACCTCCATATGAACACGATGTCCTGTCCGGGCTATTGTACTTTGAAGAATCCCAGCTTAGATCCGCTTCTCTGTATCCAGTTGAGTTTTGTTACAGTATAAGAGCATATTGTGCTCATACATGCTCTTCAGAGTCTCTCTGTAGGTTTTGCTGCAGTAAATGTCATGTCAGTGTCACCCTGGATTTCACCAAAATGTCCACTTTTTATATTTGTTTTTTATTGTTAGGTAAAAATGACAACAAACTTAGCAGCTTAAACATTTATTTCTCATAGTTTCCAGGAGCCATGAAGATGGGTATGGGTTAGCAGGATCCTCGGTTCATAATTTCACAGTCAAGGTTTCAGCCAGGACTAGGTTCTTATTCAAGGATCAGGGCTCTCCTCCAAGATCACCTGGCTATTGGCAGGATTTATTTCTTTGCAGCTAAGAACTCATGGAGCCTTGTTTCTACAAAGCCAGCAGGAACATTTTTCTGGCTTCTTCAGTTTATGACATCGAGACCCACATTTAAGGGCTAACTCGTCCAGTCTGGCCCAGCTAGAATAACTTCTTTTGATATACACCAAGTGGACTGATTGAGACTTTAATTACGTCTTTTAAATCCCTTCCTCTCTGTCATATATTGTGATATAATCACAAGACATTACCTTTGTCATGTTCTATTGGTCACAAGCAAGTTAAAGGTCCTGTGTACACACAAAACGAGATTACTATACAAGGGTTATACAAGACAATATGTCATTAGTATTCATGTAGAATTCTGCCTACCATACCTGTTTAATGTTTTACTTGTACCTTAGTCTTTCTTAAATGCTGTAATGCCACTGAGCTCTTCTTTCTCAGCCCAGAATTTATGATCTGAATTGTGTGGTAGACAGTCAGGAGTTGCTTTAGGATTTTTTAATGTGTCTTAGGTTGTTCTTCCTAATTAATCATTTTATAGGAAGAAGCCTAGGAATTCCTGTGTGTAAAAAAATAAAAAATTGCACAATTTAAAATTACTTCATATATATTATTATTTAATCCTCATTGGTGTTTATTCTTTTTTATGTTTGTTTTTATTATGTAGTGTTTTCTACATGTAAGATTATGATAGATTTGTATAGTATTTTGTACATATAGCACTATAATAGATTTATGCTGATAGATTTCGCTAGTGTTTTTAGATTTTAGATTTTGATAATCTGCAGTGTTTTCCAATTCTTGTCTCTGGTCTCTGACTAATTGAAAATCTCACAAAAGGTGTTGTATTAGTACTTTATTTTAGGCAAAATGGAATCTTTCCATACAAATCAGAAATTTATAATTAACATTACGCTTTATAGATAATATAGAAATTATAATATAAATGACATTTTACATTTGCTATTTAAGAAAAGTATAAGAAATCTATTTTATATTTACCTTGAAAGAAAACCTTCACATTTAAAAGAATGTCATCATCAAAAGAATATCACACATATGCTATGAATAATTTTATTTATTTATTTATTTATTTATTTTTTCTTTATTTAGTCTAAAGATTGGTAAATAATTGGATGTTACTTTTACTAACATTAATTATACAGAAAAATGTCATTATACTTATATATTTCATAGTTTATGTACAGTTAAGGCAATTTCATTTTGACAAAAGCTAAATAAAATAATTAACCACTGTAGAAATTCAATTTGAATTTTTATATAGTTTTCATAAAATAATTAAGATTTATTGTAAGATGAGTGAATGAATACAATTAACATATTAAGCAGCTACTATGCTTCAGGTGCCCTTTTGGGTCCTGGGGTTGAGCAGGAATGAGAAACAGTACCTGCTCTGCCCTTTCTGTGGAAAGATAGACAATAAGCAAACCCATAAGACAAAGCATAATTTCTGACATTGATAAGTGCTAGGGTGAAAAGTAAAACAGGTAAACTATTACTAAGGGATGAGTCCCACTTAAGATAGAGGTTATCTTAGGTACCAGCTTTGTACCATTCTGAGGTACTTATTAGGTAGTTTCTGACTAAAGGTAATGTAATTTATGTTATTCTAAAATACGTTATTCTAAAAAGTGTTAATGATTTTATTTGTAATTGTAACCAAGAAGATGATCTGAGTAAGCTGCAGGGACTTTAGGAAAGAGCTGATCATCCAGTAGGAAATCGATACATTTAGGTTGGAAGAATGTTGAATTCTGAACATCTACTCACAAAAATGAATATTATGATTATCATATCTCCATTTGATATACTATCTTAAAATCCTATAGAGTGAACTTTAATTTGTAAAATCCTGCTCATTCTTAAATGTCAAATTGTTGGAAAAAACCAGAAGACTCACATCAGGAAAATGTGATTCTTTTTATTTGTAGTTTTCTTCTTAATAAAAATTAAAATATGTTACGTTATTATTTTTTTTCTTTCAACTTTTAAGCACACATTCTTGGATTCAATGCAAATTGCTGAGCATAAGTTTATATTTTTTATGCCTTGTGCAATTTATTAGCTTGGAACTTCACATTCTTTCAGAAAAAAACTGAAGTATTCTAAAATTTATGTACTTAAGGCAATGAATGATTGAGTGAGCTTATATTTATATCAAATGATTTATTATCCCAAACACTATGGCTTTCTTAGGGAAAGAGAAATGCTTAGAAAGCCTTTTGCATTTGTGCATATTCTTGAGAAAATACAATGTTTATCAGTTATTATTTAATTGTGTTCTTTTTCCAAAAAGTGTGGCATCATGGGACTATGTTAAGAAAAAAGAAAAAAAATAATGGTAATAAAACCACGTCTATACTTTTAGAACATAAACACAATTAAGTGCACAATATGTCAATCTTTTGGCAGAGTAACAAAAATTACTGTCTTTACCAAAAAAGTAAGACTTGAAAGAAGTCTTGCACAAATTGTGCCAAAGATTTTTCTGAATTATTTCCTTGGTGAAATTTCTCATAGGCTATAATTAATTGAACAACAAGAACCAAAAAAAAAAAAAACTGAAGAGAGAAAATTTTAGAGAATGCTTTGCAATTTAAATCTATATATTTATAATTCATGACAACAATAATTTCAAAAAAAATCCTCTCTGCAACTTTTTGTTTTCTTTTGGCAAGTGTCTTATTTCCCTGCATTTCCTGAGGCCTGAAGAAGGTGAAAGGTTTTCATTGAGTGTGTTTCCCTGTCTGTGCACAAATAGTATAACTTAACTGATAATGTCTGGAGTAGGACTGTGTGCCCAGCTGTGAAAACTGCTCTCAATGCTGACACTCCACTGGACATCTAGTTAATTATATATGTTTTGTTGAACATCTTGGTTAAGTTAAAAACTATCTGAAAATCAGTAGAGGGAGCTCAAGAAAGCTGTAAAGGTATTTGATGCTGGCCTTCTAATGCCACTATGTTTTTGCTCCAAAATAGTTCTCAGGAAGAGAGAAAAAAAGGTATTTTTAAATGCAGAATAACCTTTTTGACGTTGTGAAACTCAGAATTATTTAAATAGCTGAGGAAGATACACTGTTGCTCTCTAAATATCTGTGTCCTATTTGTTATTGACTGTAAGTAGATTTTACTTATAGATTGTTAGAACATTATGGAAACCCCCCTGTGTGATACCCAAGATCTTACTGCTCCAGTTTTTAGATCTTAGCACTGGGTTCTTGATCCAGAAAATAGAAGATGACAAAAAGATGTCAAGGATACCAGAGACTTCTATAAATCATCATCAAGCTTAAACTGAACCTGTGATAGTCATAAGAATACTCCAGGCATATCCTAAATTTTGCTGTTTGGCTTAACTATACTGGACTTAAACATAGATTTTTGTTATACCCCAACACCTTCCAGACTTTTAAAACTTGCACAAATATAAAACCCAGCAATTCTCAGAAACTGTTAAGCAGACTGTTTTCGGTTAGCAACTTCATACCAACAGGCATGTCCCATATTTATTTATTTAATTTATTTATTCATTTTTTTTGAGACAGAGTCTTACTCTATCACCCAGGCCAGAGGACAGTAGCATCATCGTAGCTTACCCCAACCCCAGACTCCTGAGCTCCAGTGATCCTCCTGCCTCAACTTCCTGAGTCGCTGGGACTACAGGTGCAGGTTATCATGTCTGGCTAATTGTTTCTATTTTTAGTAGAGATGGGATCTTGCTCTTGTCCAGACTCGTCGTGAATTTCTGGGCTTGAGGGATCCTCCTGCCTGGGCCTCCCAGAGTGCTAGGATTACAGGCATGAGCCACCATGCTGGACTCATATTTATATATTTTATAAATGAGAAAGTAGCAACTATCTCTGGGTATTTTTGATTGGGATGTTGCTCATGAGTTTTCAAAATCCTGCTAAAAATATAAAACTTGCTAACTTAAAACACTTTTCCAATTAAAATTTTTATTTTCTTTGTCTTTATCAGAGAGTATTAAATATACCTTAATGGTTCAGCTGAAACCCTACAGTGCTGTAAAAACGAGTTATTAAATAGCAACATTCTTGAAAATGAAGAAAATTTTATTTCTAAGAACTTCTTAACATAGTTTCATTGTAATACTATTATTCACTCCTGATTTGGTAGCAAATTAATAGATTCTCTTCTTGAATAATGGCATTTTTGTAATTAATTGACTTTTTATATGAAATTTAAATTAAATAGCACATGTGATTTATTGAAATTACATTAAGGTCATATTTTAGTAAAATTTATGTATTACTTGCTATTATTTGGCATGCAGCTTTTTATATGAAAGCCTAGTGATCTACAAACTCTTGAAATGTATATTTAAATCAATTATACTTTTATTGTTATTATGATATTTCCTTAGAAGTTGAAGTACTTGGTTAAATCACATGATCACTTTTAAGTGATAGAAATAGGTATTATCATGTTATTTGTATAGCAATTACTTATATCAGTATATTCAAACTAGTAATATTTGAAATATGTGATCATAGTGTTATATGTTAACATTTTATTAATTTAATAGCAAAAATGCACTGTCTGGGTTTTTATTTACATTTGCTTTTTAAAAATATATATATATTTATTTATTTCAGAATATTATGGGGGCACAAATATTTAGGTTACATATATTGCCTTTTCATCACCCAAGTCAGAGCTACAAGCATGCCCATTCACCGGACAGTGCGCACTGCACCCATTAGGTGTGCTACACCCATCCCCTCCTCCCCTCTCCCACCTGACCAGCACTCAAAGAATGATATTATACTTCCATATGTGCACATAAGTGTTGATGAATTAGTACCAATCTGTGGTGCTTGTTTTTCCATTTTTGTGATACTTCACTTAGTAGATGGGTGCCAACTCTATCCAGAATAATACAAGAGGTGCTAATTTACCATTATTTCTTCTGACTGAGTAGTACTCCATGGTATACATATACCACATTTTGTTAATCCTCTCATGTATTGATGGGCACTTGGGTTGTTTCCACATCTTTGCAATTGTGAATTGTGCTGCTATAAACATTCAAATGTAGATGTATTTGTTATAGAATGTCTTTTTTTCTCTTGGGTAAATACCCAGTAATGGGATTCCTGGATCAAATGGTAGTTCCATTTTTAGTTCTTTGAGGTATCTCCACATTACTTTCCATTGAGGTTGTTTCTAGTTTGCAGTCCCACCAGCAGTGTATGAGTGTCCCTGTCTCTCTGCATCCACGCCAGTATTTGTTGTTTTGGGACTTTTTGATAAAAGCCATTCTCACTAAAGTTAAGTGATATCTCATTGTGATTTTGATTTGTGTTTCCCTGATGATTAGAGATGTTGAACATTTTTTAATATTTTTGTTGACCATAAGTCTATTGACTTTTGAAAATTTTCTGTTCATGTCCTTGGCCCACTTTTTAATGGGGTTGTTTGATTTTTTTCTTACAGATTTTCCTGATTTCTGTATAGATTCTAGTTATTAGCCCTTTGTTGGATGTATAGTATTCAAATATTTTCTCCCATTCTGTAGGTTGTCTATTCGCTTTAATGAAGCCAACATCACCCCCAATACCAAAGCAAAGAAAGGATACAACAAAAAAGAAAACTGCAGATCAATAATCCTTATGAATATAGATGCAAAAATTCTCAATAAAATCCTAGCAAATCAAATTCAGCTGCTTTTCAAAAGAATAATTCATCATGACCAAGTGGGCTTCATCCCTGACATGACGTGATGGTTCAACATATGCAAATCTATAAATGTAATTCACTAAATAAATAGAAATAAAAATAAAGACCATATGATCCTCTCAATAGATGCAGAAAAAGCACTAGACAAAATTCAGCACCCCTTTATGATAAGAATGCTTAATGTAATAGGCATAGATGACAAACCCACAGCCAACATCATACTGAATGGGGAAAAACTGAAAGCATTCCCTCTTAGAACTGGAACCAGACAAGGTTGCCCTCTATCACCACTTCTATTCAACATAGTGCTGGAAATCCTGGCCACAGCAATCAGACAAGAGAAGGAAATCAAGGGCATCCAAATAAGGGCAGAAGAGATCAAAGTTTCGCTCTTTGCATGTGATGTGATCTTATCTCTAGAAAACCTAAAAGAGTCTGCCAGTAGACTTCTGGAATTGATAAATAAGTTCAGCACAGTCTCAGGTTACAAAATCAATGTACACAAATCAGTAGCATTCATATATATTTGCTTTTTAGTGAATTTGATGTTTTAATACTTTTCATACAAGCAATTGTCTTGTAACATATCCCAATGAAAACAGACTTTGTAAAATAATAATAATGATAGCTTATTGAGCAATTATGTGTCTCAAGCACATTTCTACATAACATATAAGTTATTTCACTGTAAGTTTAGAAGAGCTTATACGGTAGAAACAAGGCTGAGACTAAGGTTTCTGGGAGGTTAAAGGCCACACTGCTACAGGAAGCACACATGAGACTCTCCAGCTCAAAAGGTCCCAACATTCTCTGGCCATACATTAATAGCCCTGTAACTTTAGTGTCGTATTTTCCGAGCAAGTTGATTTTTTTTCAGTGTCTAAAGTCTTCATTAAAAATACATTAAGCCCTGTTTGTTTTTCTAGAAAGCACTTGGACTTCTCAAGTATATGAATATTTCTTCAGAATAACTTATCTCTTGAATGCTTAAGATTCTAAACAAAATATATTATTCTGATGTAATCCTGATTATCCAATATTCTTTAAGAAGTTCTAAATTGTAATCAAAACCCAAAGAACCTGTCCCTAATTAGAGGGATACTAAAACTAATTTTATTAACATACAGTTATATATCTTTGTTTTTCATTCATTTTTATCACTAAATGATGAAATATTGAAACTTCTATTTCTGGCATACTCCAAATATTTTATCTTAGAAACAGATGTCACACTGAGCATAATATTGAAATTGATTAACAAATTAAGTAAAATCATAAAGTAGCATTTTTATCAAGGACAAAAATATTTTTAAAAATCATCTTTTATATGTTTATATATATTCATGTAGATATACATGTATAGGCACATTGAAGCTATATTGACTTTTAAGTGGGAAGAATTATTATTATATAATTCAATAATGAGATATCTAAGATTCGGCCATTTTATTTTAGCTGGGATTAAAGCCAACCATGAGTCTCATTTTAATTACTTCATACTTCCAAATTTGTTAACTATCCTAAAAAAATACATTCAGACACTTCATTTTGGGGGTATTTTCACAATAACTTTTGAAACTAGAACTCTATTCATGACTGTGATCAAATGGTGAGTAACACATGCAAAAGGTTTTGGTTCTGACTTTGTAATATTTTTTCTCAAACATTCATGAGTGGAGTAACCTCAAACTTTTTTTATTTGTTTGTTTGCTTGTTTGTTTTATGTATATTCTTTTCAGGCTGCCTATTAAATGTGATACTTTTCAAGAATTTACCCATTGAAATCATACTAGTATTTAAAAATCATTCCAAATTATATAAGCTGTATTCATTTTTAAAGTGGTTTAACAAATCACTCCTTATTGAAATGCCGGTTAATAATGCCAGATTCAGAAAAAAATAGTATGTTAATAAATCATATGCAGTTCAAACTATTTTGTACCATATTTTGTGCTATATTAGCAAATACTATCACCTGTTTAAGATAAACATAATTTCTCTTTTGAGGTATGAACTACACAGATGATAATTTATTATTAACATTGAATACTATAACTTTAATCATGTTTACCCTTAAATATGTAATTTTCTATTTTTACAATATATATTTTAAGTATATATGTAAAATATCTTAAAATTTTAAATCATTTGGAATTTTCATACTTATTAATATGTAGGAAAGTACATTTTCAATAGAACATTTTGTTGATATATGGACTAGATGTATCTGTTGAAGATCCACTAGAATCATGTATATATTAGATATAATGACTGAAAATGCAATAAAGCTCCAAATTTAAGACATAAAAGAAACTTAAGGAAACACAATAATTATTACAGAAAAAAATGCAAATAGTTCATTTTATCTCAGTTTATTTTGAATTGTATTTGGTCATTTTTTTTTAAATGACAGACTAGTTGAGATATCCCAAAGGAAGATTTGATCAACCAGCATGAAATAGTCTAATTTGTTCACCAACTCACCTAACATAGGAAAGGTCTGATAGCTTCAATGTTAAAGTATTTAACTGTTGGTTTTAGATGTCAAGTTTCCCTAAGTATTGACTAGTAATCTTACAGAATTTAGGTAACTCAGATTGTAACCTAGGCAGTAAAATTGAGTCAGTTGGCTAGGTATAAATGTCTTTCGTTTACCTAAGTAGTCTATGTACTTCATATATTAATTTTATAGATACAATTGAATAAAAAATAGGCAAATTAATGAAAAAATTCAACTAATAAAAAAGTTTCTAGAAAGCCTCTTCAAAGAAAGGAGAGTGACTTGATCACAAGTTAAACTGTAACTTACAAAATATAGAAACATGTGAATTTAATTTGAATTTATCACTCTATTTTGTATTGTCTTAAATCTTACAGCCTTTACTATTATACATGCTTAGAAAAACTGAGCATAAAAGTAATCATCGATTTAAAATCCAATTTTTGTCTGTTGTGAAAACAGCTTTGTGTGAAATGTTTCTTGATGTTGGACTTGATTGGCGTATTTAAAAAGCAATATTTCTATGTTAAATAAGGAAATGTGGAACTAAAATGAAATAGAAGTTAAATTCCCAGATAAGAATATTTGTAAAATTTTGAAGAAAATAAAACTTAGAAAACAAGTGAGATCACAGTTAAGAAGAGACTACAGAAACATGTGGACTAAATGACATGTTATGTCCTGAATGTAATCTTGGGAAACAAAAAGCACATTAGGTAAAACTAAAGAACTCAGAATAAAATGTGAACTTTAGTTAAAAATAATGTATTGGCATTGGTTCATCAGCTGTGACAAATGTATCACAACATGATACTAACATAAGATAACATAACATACTAACATAAGATGTTAACAATAGAGGATACTAGGTGTTGGGTATATAATAACTATTAATGTATGATATACGTACCATCTTTGGGACTTTTCTCTAAAATTAAAACTATGATACAATTTTCAAATATTTTTAAGCATGAGACATAAATATATGTAATAAAAAGACTACTTTAGCTATAGATATAGTGATTTATTTTGTGGATAATGGGTCATTTTATGCTATATAAAAAACCATAGGTTTGGACTTTTTTTAAACAACTTTTTATAAGGAGAATAGAAATTATGATAGAAAATCAGTATTAAGGAATTTATTCTAGGAAGGAAATTCTATATTTAATACTTCTATTAGAATAGATTCATCCCAAAGCTTCACAAGTATTCCAATTGAAAGGGAAATATTCTTTAGATAGATACATGCATACAAACATATATGTATAGATGAATAGATATGGATGATATATTTATATACATATCCCTAGCCAACTGTTAGGAAAAAAATAACATTGAGTACTAAATAGGTTACGCTTTACATTCCAGAAAATCATTATTTTCTTCACTATCATGCTATGTAAATAAAAAACATCATATCATGAGTCTCTTACTTATAAAAGAACTTCAAAATCTTAACTATTATAGTAAAAACTGTGAAATTTTTTGATCTATTTATCTGCTCCTATGTAAAAATATTGCATAAATTTATCAATTTGCAGTCTGTTCACAGAGATTAAGCACAAAAAGTTTCACTTAAACAAATTATTTATTCAAAAAGGTTAGGAAATTCAATATTGTCTCACTACCGACCTTGGAGAATCATCACACACATTAGGATAGTCTGAGCTTTACAACATTAAAGGTCATGAAGTATGGTAGAATTTATTAATGCTCACCAATTTTTGATTCTCTTAACCGCATGAGCATACAGATAGAATACCCTGTCTAATTCTCTTGAAATTAAATGTGGTCATGTTACTTGTTTGACCAGTGAAAGAATAGTCAAGACAGAGTTACCTCCATGTGAAAGTATTTAAGAGCTGATGAATGATAGTCTATGTTTTCTTTCCTTACAATGGCATTTCCAGTGCCCATGTTACGAAGAGAGTGTCACAAGATGAACTACTCTTCATCAGTTTGTTTTTAATAATTTTATGAAAAGACTTTCTTCCTGTCAACTCTCATGGGATATGTAGGACAAGCAGAAATACATTTTTTAAACTTGCATTTTTATATTATTTTGAAAATGTAATTATATTTTTATTATATCTATCAATGATATCCCATGGGTATTTTGCTCTGTTTTTGAATATGCATTTTGATTCTTATTTCTTAAAATCCATTAAGATGTTGAATTAATTCAAATATTATCCTTTCATTATTTGTTAAAAAATAAATTTTCATATTTTATATTTATAACTACCTTTATATATAAATATGCATGTCCATAGAGATTTGTATTTGCATATGTGTGTACATGTGTGTGTAAATATATATATGTGTGCAAGTACTAGGTATGTGTTTATTTAGCATGTTATTGTATAATACGGAAACTTTAAAAAAAATTTTTTTGAGAATTCTCACTTCTTAATTTACTACCTGGAAGAATGATTTTGTATGAATGCTTACCACTTAGAGCTACTTTTACATTCTAAGGTATACACTTTTATAAGAATTTTTATGAGAAAATTCCAAAACAAAAACCAAATTAAAAAATAATGATTTAATGAACCAGACCGCAATTATGTGTATACACCATATTTTACTTAATTCTTTTTGTTTTTCTGTACTGGTTCCTTACTGTAATATGTATTCACTTTTTTAATTGATCATCGTATTTGTCTAATCAGTTTTTCAAAAAAACCGTGATGTTCTTGATATTTACAACCTCATCACCATGAAGCACTGCTATTATATTTGGTGTCATCATTCAGAGCTGACAAGTTTGTTTAAAAAATTAAGTTGGTTTTGATTCCATACTAATCACACAGTCTGTACTTGAGTTATTGTAGACAACATAGCGTACTCTGCATGTCTGATTGCAATGAATGGAAATAGCTCAAATAGTAACTTAGAAATAAATTTCCATTTGGAATAGCCTTGTAGGAGAAAAGTTCAAATTAAATCCTCTTAGTGCATTAAAATGCAAATATAAGAAGGCAATCCAATTGAGTTACATTGATAATAGCACATACAACACAAATGGAAATTTCTCCCAAATAATTAAGTTATAGCTATATAAATCACTGATGTGTGCATTTGAATTTTGTTCCCTTCGTGCATGCTTGAAAGTTCATTAACTTTAGATCACATTAGAATACGCTTTGTTTATCTCCCGCCGACCAGTCACTAGGCAAGTCCTTTGCTCCTCTGAGGCCAATGAAGGCTCTTTCTGGCTCTTCACTGCATTCACTGTACTATAACTAAAGCTTTAAGCTCTGCCAGCAGGTCTTGTTTTAGACATAATTATGGAAGCTCTGAAATTAGGGCATCACTCTGGGAGGTTCAATGTCTTGAATTTTCCCAGTAAATAATTTTGACTCTAAAATATGCATTACCATGGGAACAGCAATGTTTATACTCCAACTGTGTGATTTTTTTTTTCTTTTTCTAATTGCGTAATGTTGAGAAGAAACAAAAAGCCTCAGGTATAGTTCTGTTTGGAAACTCTGTAAACACAGGCTTCTCCTGGGGTGTGTGTGTGTGTGTGTGTGTGTGTGTGTGTGTGTGTGTGTGTGTTTATTTGAGGTCAAATATAATGTCATGTTAGGTGGTGATATTTGAGATTCTAAGCCTTGATGTTTTTACCTGTGTGTAATGTTATAAAAAATTTGGGTACCCTAAAAAATATATTGCTTATAATAATTATGGAGGCCAAGTAACTATTATAGTAAAAAGAGAAAAATAGAAAGAAAATAAGACACATTGGACTTTTAAATTGGTAATGGTAGCTGTTATAAATGCTATTGAGTTCTTTGACTCTCAGCTTGACTATTATTAGTGTACAGGAATGCTATTGATTTGTGTACATTAATTTCATAACCTGAGAGTACTTAATTTATTTATTAATTCTAGGAGTCTTTTGGTGGAGTTTTTAGTATTTTATAGATACAAGATCATGTGGTCATCAAACAGGGATAGGCTGACATTTTCTTTCCCCATTTTGGTTGCCTTTTATTTCTTTCTCTTGCCTGGTTGCTCTGGCTGGGACTTCCAGGACTATGTTGAATAGAAGTGGCAACAGTGGGAACCCATGTATTGTTCCAGTTCTTAGTGGGAATGCTTTCAGCTTTTCCCCATTCAGTATGATGTTGGTTTTGAGTTTGTCATATGTGCCTTTTATTATTTTGAGTTATGTTCCTTCTATGTCTAGTTGAAAGTATTTATCATGAAGGGGTGCTGGATTTTATTGAATAATTTTTCTCTATCTATTGAGATGATCATATGGTCTTTATTTTTGCTTCTGTTTATGTAGTGAATCACATTTATTGATTTGCATATATTGAAACATTAAAAATAAAATATCCAGGAATATACTTAACCGAAGAGGTGAAAGATCTCTAAAAGAATTACAAAACACTGGTGAAAGAATCATAGATGACACAAACAAATGGAAAGTTATCCCATGCTCATAGATTGGAAGAATCAACATTTTTAAAATGTCCATACTGTCCAAAGTGATTCACAGATTCCATGCAATTCTGATCAAAATTCCAATGTCATTTATCACAAATTCAGAAAAAATAATCCTAAACATCATATGGAACCAAAAAAGACCTTGAATAGCTGAATAAATCCTAAGCAAAAAGAAAAAATCTTGAGACATCATGTTACCTGACTTCAAAGTATACTACAAGTCTATAGTAATCAAAACAGCATGATACTGATTTAAATGTAGGCATATAAACCACAGAAAAAAATAGAGAACTCAGAAATAAAACCATATAGCTATGACCACCTGATTTTCAACACAGCAGACAAAAACATACACTGGGGAAAGGATGCCCTATTCAATAAATAGTGCTGGGAAAATTGGATAGCTACCTACAGAAGAATGAACCTACATTCTTTTTTCTCACCATATACAAAATGGAACTCAAGGTTATTTAAAGAATTAAATGTAAGACCTGAAACCATAGACATTCTAGAGGAAAATATAGGAAAAACTCTTCAAGTAAAGAATTTATGACCAAGATCCCAAAAGCAAGTACAGCAACAACAAAAACAAGTAAATGGAACTTGATTAAACTAAAAAGTTTCTACACAGCAAAGGAAATAATCAAAAGCATAAATAAATAGCCTACAGAATGGAAGAAAATATTTGCAAACTATACGTCCAACAAAGGGGTAATATCAAGAATCTATAAAGATTTCAAACTAATCATCAAGAAAAAACAAATAACCTCAAAAGTGGACAAAGGAGATGAACAGATTTTTCTCAAAAGAATATAGACAAATGGCCAACAAGCAGATGAAAAAAATGCTTAACATCACTAATTATCAAGGAAATACAAAGTAAAACCACAGATACCGCCTTATCTCTTGTCAGAATTACCATTATTAAAAAGTCAGAACAACAATAGATGTTCACATTTTTGCAATGAAAAAGGAATGCTTGTACACTGTTGGTGGAAATGTAAACCAGTACACTCCCTGTAGAATGCAGTATGGAGATTCCTCTAAGAACTAAAAGTAGTCCTACCATTTGATCTAGCAATCCTATTACTGGGTATCTAGCCAAAGGAAAAGAAGTCATTGCATCAAAAAGACACTTGCACCAAAATGTTTATCACAGCATAATTTACAATTGCAAAGATATGGAACCAACCTAAGTGCCCATCAACAGATGAGTTAATAAAGAAGATGTTATGTGATACACACAGACATGAATATATATATATATATATGTATACAGAAATACACACACACACACACACACCACACACGATAAAGTACTACTCAACCATAAAAAGGAATGAAATCATTTATTGTGTAGCAATTTGGATGGAACTGGAGACCATTATCCTAAGTGAAATGTCTCAGGAATGGAAAAACAAATACTACATGTTTTCGCTTATAAGTGGTAGCTAAATGAGGGATATATATGACCATAAAGCGGGGTAGTGAATATTGGAAACTAAAAAGGGAGAAGAGTGAGGGATAGTGGGATAAAAATTAACTTATCAGGTACAATGTACACTATTCTGTGATGAGTACACTGAAAGTCCTGACTTCAGCATTATACAATTCCTCTGTGAACAACAGACACTTGAATTCCCTTAATTTTTGAAATGAAAAAAAAAAAAAAAAGAAAAGGAGAAAAAGAAATCTGCTGTCTCCATTGGCCACCATCTTCTATTTTTAATCCTAAATAAATTTCTTCAAATAATAAAAATATAAATAAATAAATTGGAAATGATGCCAATTATAAATGCAATTATCCTGGAGCATTATCAACTGTGTGGACCAGTAAACATATAAAAGGCTGTCTTTGTTACAAATTCTGATCTTGAAAATCAATCATCTGCTCTTAGATTTAAATTATATAAGGAGCATTGATAAATGATAACATGAATTCATAATTAAAATATTAAGATAAATTAAAATTTCATTAAATAAAATTAAATTCATTTAAATTTAGAAAGTATATTAAATACTTTAAATTCAAATCAAGCTAAAATCAATAATCTTCAGAAGTGATTGATTTGGATCATTGTAACTTAATATGTTATACAAGAAACAAAAGGACCCAATTAAATATAAATTACAGATGGTTAATTATGAAACAAGGAGATAATTGTTTAAGTTAATTTTTCTAATATTATCTGTTATTGGATAATAGCATTTTTTAGCAAAAAGTATCTTACTTTAAGAAAGTGCTAAACAACTATAGATATTATATTTGAGGCTTTAAATCATGATAATAATCATTAATATTTCAATTTATTTTATCATTAAAAATTATAATACTGATAGTTTTCATTATTTGAGAGCTTAATATGCATCAAATCAATGTGTTAGGTATTATGCACCCATAATCTTATCTAATTCTTAAAACAGCTTCAGACGAAGGATTACACAGGTGAAAGTGGAAGTACAGAGAGTTTAAATAATTCGTCTAAAGTCAAATAGCTAATAATTGACAGAATCAAAATAAAATTTATGCAGGTATGCATGCATGTGATAGAGAATGCTTGTCCTTTCCTCTTTTCCTTTTTCTAAAATTTTGGAATATATTGATTACTATATTAAATCTTCTCTTACTCAAGAAAATTGCGCTAAGTGTTTCCTTGATCTTTTCTGCTTCATCGATTTGTTCTGCTGTGCTGAATGGTAGTATTTTCCCCAACTTTAAACTCGGCGAACAAGCACAACTCCTGAACACAATTATTCTCCAACTATCATTTCGTTTATCTCTTTTAGTTTTTGCCACAATTCCTTGAAAAGTTATCTCTATCTACTGTCACAAATTTCAATCTCGATATACATTTTTGGATCTACTCTAATAGTCCCTGAAATCTACTCCTACCAAGGTCAGCAACCTTCTTAAATATCTGTCAGTTTTTAGTTCTCAATTTCCTTTAACTTAAATAATTTGTCATAGTTGAGATCACTTCCTCACCCTTCACATATTTTTTCACTTGCCCTTCAGGACACCACAATCTCATTTTTCTCCTGACTCTCCAGCCAAACCTTCTCAATTTCCTTTGCAAGATCTTTGCCCTTACACTTCAAAACAGGATTTCTTAATAGGGCTTTCTAAATTTGGCACTCTTGAGTTTCTGAGTTGGTTAATTCTTTATTGTGGAGTTGCCCTTTGCATTGCAAGATGTTTAGCAGAATTTCTGGCCTCTAATAGCATCTTCATCTCCTCTTGTAACAACCAAAAATGTCTCCAGATATTGCCACATGTCCTTTGGAGGACAAAATCACTTTCGGTGCAGAGCCACTGCTCTCAAAGATAATATATTCTCAAGTTCTTTTCTGTCTACCTGTGTGCACTCCCTCGGTACTCCCATCCAAATTGATGGCTTCAATGGCTGCTATATACTTGGGCTAGACTGCTCTCTTCACCTCCATCCTTGTAGATCCAATTGCCTTCTCAACATCTACTTAGAATATCGGTGAAGCCTCTCAAACTTAATAGTCACAAACTGAGCTGCTTATCTTAGCCCCTTCCCTCCACCACCACCACCAACCTGCCTGTCCTGCAGATCTCTCTGTTTCTCTAAATACTATTTTAATTTCTTGGCATCATGTTAACCTCTTATCTTTTTCCTACTCCTCTTATTGGATTCTTCAGCAATTCCTTTAGATTAGCCTCAAATTATATGTAGAACCTGAAAATTGTTTTATCACCTCCACCATTACCTTTAAGCAAACCACCACTATTTCTGTATGGATTATGTTCCTCTTAGTACTAATCTCCTTACTTCTATCTCTCCCTTTAGTGTATTATCAACATAACAGTCTGGGTGATCTTATAACAACCTGAATCAGCCAAAGTCACTCCTGTGCCTGATCCTCCTGTGGCTTCCTATTTATTTTGAGTAAAAACTAATGTTGTTAAAGTGGCCTCAGATGGCTTACTCAGACTGCTCCTCACCACTGTTGACTCCCTGATCTCACTGGATTCTTTCCTTATGTTGACTCTAGTAGCTTTGATACTTTAGTTTTTACAATTGTAAACATTCCAAAGTAAAATAGTACATCATCATTTCCTTATTCATTATATTACTGATGAACTCTGTTGTGTCATCTCTGACATTTTACTATTAAAAACAATTCTACAGTAAATATTTGTGTACATATTTCCTCATGCACATGTGTGAGAATTTCTCTAGACTCTTCCCACAGGAGTAGAATTGTTAAGTAGGTAGACGTTCAACCTTAATAGACATGCTAAATAATTTTTACTTTTGGTCCCTTTATATTCTCAGTAATATTTGATATTATCAGGCTTTTAAAAAAATTGCCAACAGCTTGGAATGTAAGGATATATTCCTAATGTTTCCTCGCATTTCTCTAAAAATGGTAAAGGTGAACATATTTTTAAATATCAATGGGTTTTTTAAAATATTTTCCTTTCTACAAAATTCCTATTCATGTCTGTTGTCCATTTCTCCATGGAATTTTTGATCTGCGGTGGCTCAAAAATCCTTTGCTGATGATATGTAAAACAATCCTCTAGTTATAACTTGTCTTTTTGCTCTTTTGGTGGCATTCTTGAATTTAGTAAAATTCTTATTTTTGTCACAATATAATTTGTAATTCATCTTCCTTTGTGATGAGTACATTTTGTATCTTGTTTAAGAATTCCCTCCTTACAGGAATTTATAAAGAAATTCTCCTGTATCATATTTAAAAAGTTTCATAGTATGAATGATTATAGTTAATAGGTATAGATTAGATTTTATACATTGTATGGGACAGAAATTACTTTTTTTCCTAAGGCTATTCAATTTTCCTGACATAATTTGTCAAGCAACACACACACACACACACACACACACACACACACACACACACACACTCACCATAATGTGTCTTGAAGTCTGGTTTGGAAAATCCTCCCACCTCCTCCTCCAGAAGGCTCTCAGATGTTCTTGACCCTTTTCCTTTCATATGCACTTTAAAATTAGTATCAAGTTCTATAAAGAACCCCATTGAAATTTTAATTGGAATTGCACTGATTCCACAGCTCAGTTTGAAGAATATTGATACATTTATGATAAAGAATTCTTTCCAGAAAGTTAATCAATATCTACATTTTTTTAAATATTGTTTAATGTTTTCAATAAAAAACATAATTTTTTCCATAAAAGGCTTCTATGCATTTTTGATACTTTCTCAATTAAAAAAATATATTTTCTGAGTAAATGTGTTAGCCTAAAGGTTTTTAGTTGCTTGTTGCATGTCAAATTTCTCTTTCTTTTTCTTTTGGTTCACCAACCATTATTTATTCTAACAACAAAAATGCATTTGGGATTTTCTATGTGAATGAGCACTTCATTAAAAATAAATAGAATTTTGTCTCAACTTTCCAATAATAGTAGATTTTATTTCATTTCTATTTTTTTCAATTGCACTGATTAGGATTCCAGTACAGTCCTAAATAGAATGGATAATTGCCAGCATTTTCCCTTGCTTCTGGTCTAATTAAAAGTTATTTCAATAAACGTGACATTCTTGATATTTTTTCTTTTTTTAATAACTAATGTCCTTTTTAGGTTAAGCAGTTTTCTGCTATTCTTAGTTTGCTAGGAGTGTTTATCATACATATATTACCTTGAATTTTATCAAATGAATTACATGTGCATGCACTAAAGAAGAGCTCTCTTATCAGTATGACTGTCCTTTAATCTGTAAATGTGGTAAGTTACAGTAAATACTAATCATAAATACTAATCAGATTGATGAATTCAGTTAATTATCTAATTGAGGTCTGTAACTTTGAAGAGTTTCTTCCATCATGTGATTTCTCAAAAAACTACTTCAAATTCAGATTAGAGTTGGATTATACATTGAAGAGTGAGAAGGCTCATATTATGTTTGTTTATATTATCTACTGTGTGTATGTGTGTGTGTATATATTTTTTTTTCTGCTTTCTTATCATTTTTGCTTTCATTGTGTTGATTTTTGGCTATCAGTGACTTAAGTAAAATATTGAAAATTTGCTACAGTTCTTTTGTTTCTCTTTCTCATACTCCACCTTTCTACCACCCCAGAGGGTGCTCAGTAGATCACAGAGCAACCTTGTTTGCCAGGTTAGTGTAGTCACTGACATGAGCTTCAAACTTCCAGTATCCCTAAATGTACTCTTTTGTCCTTTTTGAAAGTTTAAATTGATTGACTTTAATTGTTAACAAATGTATTAGTTTATGATATGTTAGCTATTACATTACTTTTCTATAATGATGTAATGGTATTTTCTAATTATAGTTAGCAACACCTCTGGAAAACAAAAGCAAATTTTTTTGTTTGTTTGTTTGTTTTTAAGTTGCAAACACATTGGTAGATACGTTTAATTTCCCCCAAATGTTATTTATTCAAGCTGGGTTTGTTGTGTTGTGTTTTGTTTTGTTTTTTTTTTTTTGTAAATTTGTAAAAAATGCAGGTGCCTATTGCCAAAAAATGAAAACTCATTCAATCCATCAGTTAATAAGCATTTATTATGACAAATTATGAACTACTCATTGGGGGGAGAAAAAGGCTATAATAAAGAACACAGTCCCTGGCAAAAAATTCCTGATATATTGAGGAGTTAAATTTCACAACTGGTTAAGAAAGGTTTAAGTATATATGTGTGTCTCTGGTATGTGGTCACTAGCTATTTTATTTGCTCATGTCTGGATGAAATTTGTTGTTCTAAATTATATTCTAACTATGATTTCTGTCAACAATCCCCAAATTCTGACATATTGCATGACTAGTCTTCAAATTTTTAAGTAGTGGACTTTGGTAAGTTGTGACTCAGTCAATGGCTGATAGAGATTTGGCATTCACAAACAATTAAATATGTATGTTGAGACATTTCTTGCATATATTAAAATTATTCATTATGTAGAAAATATGACTATTGATTTATAGCCAAGGGAGAAAAATAGTTGAAAAAAAGTTACAGGATATTTTAAACATGATTTTTTTCCTTGTTTAATATACTTCATTTTTTTTCAGTCTTCTTTTACTAACCATCCACTATATGTAACAGGGTTGCCTGCATGTATTTATAGAAGTCTATTTCAAAATTTAATTATAAGTCTATTTATTCCTTAAAATGTTCTTTTAAAAAGTAGAAATTGTTTTCAGATATGTTTAAGAAATCCTGCATACTACAACTTCTGTTTGGTGTTTCCAATATAAATTATCACGCTTAAATCTCTGAGAAATCTTTCAGGAATTTTTGTTTCTTATTTCAGCTTCCCTAAATTTCGTTTGGTTACCAAAGTCTATTTTCTTTCTACATAAATCCAACTAATGTATCTGTCAATAGTGTTCTGCAGAATACACTTTGGAAAATATAATTTTATTTAAGAAAGTGTTAATTTTGCAATAATACTGTGAATTGAATCACTTCCCTTTGGTATATTGACAGGTGAGCTTTTCTGGTACGAAGTAATAGCCTTTTTCTCACTTGTTTGGCTCAGTGATCCCGTCCACTGCTGTGAAGTTCTGTCTAGCTTTTTTGGTTAATATTCTAACCAAGTACCCTTCTCTAAACCACCCCATTTTGTAGGAATCCTTATATCCACAATTCCCCAAATTTTAAAGATACAAAAACCTAAATTTGACAAATTCTCAGTAAGTAATTTGATTTTCTGGTGCGTTTACTTTAAAAGTAATCATCATAGCCTTGTTTGTCCTCTAGACTGATCTTCAATTCCTCTCCTTTTCCTGTGATAACTAGGATTTCATCATCCTTCAAAGCCAAGTCCATTTCAGTATGACTATTCTTAAAGATCTCATAGGGAGATATTGTTATATCTTGGGGGTAAAAGAGTGAATTTTTTGGCTTAAGACTTGTTGTTTCTGAAATGTGGTATGTGTATCAAAGTGGAAAACTACAATAGGCAGTAGCATTTATGAATCTAAGAACAGAAGATCTGTGAAGGATTTTGATTTAGGAAATATAAACATCCATATAGTAATTGAAGGCACAAGAGTGCATGGAAAAACAGAATGTGCAAGATGAAGATCCAAAATGGAAAGTCACTAGCATTAAAAGTATATAGAGAGAAGAACAAAAGAAAATGAAAGAGATTTTGAACACCATTCTGATAGAGAGTGAGAATCCAAAAGGTTTACTGTCATAAAATAAAATTCAGATATTTTGTTAAGATCAAGGACTTGACCATTTATTCAACAAAATATCCATGAAGCCATGTTATCTGCAGGGACAGTATTGGACTACAAAGCAAAACAGCACAGGTATAATCCCAGATCTTACAGAGCTTAACATACATATTGATACCCAATATTTGGGAAAAGCCAAGGCAGATAAAAAAGTATTGAGAGGAGGTGTTCATTAAATTTAACAACAATGAGGCTATAAAGGACTCAAGGAGATAACATTTTGTGCAACAGAGGAGAAAGAAGCCATATTCAAATGGATTGAACTGCAAGACATTTATTTTAGGTTCTATGCATAAATAAAAGACTGAAATATACCAAAATATTAAGCATCATTACCTCTGAGCTGTGGGATTACAAGCTATTTTCATTATATTTTTTCTCATCCATATTTTTCTTATATGTATTTATAAATGCCTACAATGAGGATACATCCTTTTTCATAATAAGAAAAAATGAAATTTATTATGTTAAAAAAAGAAAAAAGAAAATGACTTTGTTCAAATTATTTTGTTTTTTAAATATAAATGAAATTGAAGTATAGAATGTGTTGATTAACAATTTGACAAACACAATGAGTTTAATGAAATTATTTAAATAAATAATAACAATAACTATACCTTAGTAAATCCACTTTGAGGACTTCAGTAGTCTGATTGGATCCATAATGATCTAATTAAGTGGATAATTGCAAAAACTCCACTTGTACTATGCTGACACATCTACCCAGCTAAGAGCTTGTGGAAGTTTTTAAAAAGTAGCAAGCAAAGCATTGATTTATGTAGTTTCTAAGTTGGCACACGCTAATGCTTTCAAAATGTAGAATAGCTTCAATTCCCACCAGTTTAGCAGCTGACATGATTATGTACATGAATCCTCCAGGAAATTGAGGAAACAGTAATAACAAGCCTAGTTAACAAGAGAAGAAAAGGACTGCCTGGCTGACTGTATAAGTTTCCTATGTTAACACTGATTATAAACATCAATGGTGGTAAACACAGCCATTCCTTGAGATTGAGCTGTGAACATTTATAGGAAAATGAGATCAGCAGACATGATTCCATTCTATTAAAGCAACTCCTCTGAGGACTGTGTGGGATAATACCTTTGTTGTTCTCCCTCCCTCCAGCATGTGAATGGGACTATGAAATTACAATCTCCAGGAGCTAAATGAGAAAGGGTTAAACTGCTAATTTCTTCCAGTGTTACTGCATTGTTAAAAAATATACCTTGAAAACCAATGAGCTACTAAGTTGTTTCTTTTTTTTCTTACCCCAGATATAGTTCATAAACAAATTAAAACATTTTGGAAATATTCTCAGGTGGTCTCCTGTGTCATTTAACAGAAAATAGTGTGTAATTGCTAGCCTGAAGCCCATCAACCAATTACAGATTAATATGCTCCTTCTAAGATATAACACTTCAGGGGCAGTGAAATCACATATTTTAAAATTGATTACTTTGAGTTACACCTCAGTACACCTCTAGGTTCCTCTCATTAAAATTATTCTCTCCCAGTACTCTTCCACTAAGTCCCCACGCCCTGCAATACCACCATGCTTAAAATTTCCAGAATTATTCTTATTCCTCAACATCTTACAATGCAGTAGCCCAGAGACAGATATGAAAGAAAATAAACTGGATGCAAGATAGAGGGCAAATAATGGGAGGTAGGATTAGAAATCAGAAGTGTAAGCTTTTAGAAACCATAAAACAAGTAAAACATCAGAACAATTTCAATGATTCACTTATGAGGTTGGGGTCAGATGACAAGTTCCCCAGTTCTCAGGATTAGCTGCCCTTCCAAGGGGAGCATTGTGACTTTAGTTCTTGTGTGGGGAGGCAGGGTAGTCAGAGAATCTCCGAGAACTACTGGTTGGCAGTTGCTACCCTGGTAGGAGTAAATCCTGACTGAGAAGAAAGCTCATTGGATTCCAGGAAATGCACAGTCCGATCTCTGTCCTTTATCATTTTAAAGGTGCTTACTTAATGTTCCTTTAAAGCAGAAACAGAGGAAATGAAACATCATTTTTGGCACCATTTATAACAAATTTAGAAAGTTTCATTTTTTTAAGGGAACTATGCATGATTGATAGAGCTTTGTTCATTCAGCTATTAAATGTTTATCGACATTCGCTTATGACTGGCATCAGCTGAAATGCTCACCTCTTCTAAGATATGGCTACAATGTAGAGTGTCTGAATGTTACCAGTATGTATATCAAAATAGGACCCAACATGGAATACTGAAATTAAAACAAAAACAACAACAACAACAAAACAAGATCAGGGTGAGGAGAAGAGAATGGGAAAGAAGCACAGGGACTTGGGAAAAACACTGTCAGTAAACAATGGCACGTGTCTGCCTCTACTGCTTGGTGTGCTGTACAAACAGGAATAGGGACCAGAAGAGCTGAGATTTAGGGTGACCTTGTAACTTACTATCTCTGTGACCTTGGAGAAGGTACTTTCCTGCTTTAGCCTAACTTGTTCAATTGTATACTATACACTGGACTTTTGTTCCTCTCTCACTTTCAGTGTTATTTAGAATCACACATACTGTTAAAAGCTCAAATGCCTGTGGAAATATGTAGATTAATTCCAACACTACAAGTTTCTGAACAATTATTTCTGTGACAATTTGTGGTGATTTTGATCTATTTCTAATACTACGCAAAGGTCAAACTATTTAAAAATAGTTATAATCACTTAATAGCATGTGAAAATTTGCAGGTTGACAGTCTTTTTTTTTTCAGCATAATATGGGGGTACAGATGTTTAGGTTACGTGTGTTGCCCTTGTCTGCCCTCACCCCCTCAGTCCAGGTATCAAATATGTTCATCCTATTGCGTGGTGTGCATTGCACTTTTTGTGTATGCATATACCCGTCCCCTCCTCCTTCCTCCCTCCTCCCCCCTGCTCAATATTTAATAGATGTAATTCTTATATATGCACTTACGTGTTGATCCGTTAATACCAATTTGATGGTGAGTACATGTGGTGCTTGTTTTTCCATTCTTGGGATACTTCGCTTAGTAGAATGTGTTCCAGCCCTTTCCAGGAGTA
>CAUYSK010069697.1:0-20174 GCA_963575035.1 Avahi laniger
CCTGTAGTCCCAGCTACTTGGGAGGCTGAGACAGTAGGATCGCTTGAGTCCAGGAGTTTGAGGTTGCTGTGAGCTAGGCTGACGCCACGGCACTCGCTCCAGGCAAGAGAGTGAGACTCTGTCTCAAAAAAAAAAAAAAAATAGGAAATTCCTCCCAAACTACCATCTTATTATTATACTAAGGGCAGAAAGTGAGTTCTTGTCCCAGTTCTTAAGCTCTTGTTCCAGTTTCAACCAATGACTCTGTATGAATTTTCTTCTCTGGGCCTCAATTTCCTTAAGATGACATTTCTCATCATGACATTAATAAAGTAAAGGCCAAATATGTAGCAGATAAGCCTGAGGAACAGCAATAGCCTTAGCCTCTAGTTATTCTACTTACTGAGATAGTGAACTTGTATAATCTTTGGAGGTTTATGCTTCCTGCCTCCTTGGCTTTATGTAACTATCAGGACAATATTCACTTCTAAACCATAGAAATGTACAACAAATGGTACATTCAAGATGAGAGCAAACTGGATTGCTCATAGCCAGAAGTACTTACTTAAAGTTTCACTTGACAATTCTTGAATTAAAACTTAACTTCAGAATAATCTTATTTAATTTTTCATAAATCAGCTGGGAAACTGTAACAATGTCATATTCTGTACATATCTGCTTTAATCCCCTTATAATTTAACAATAACTGCTTATACAGTATTTCTTTTCTTAAGCATGTGCCAAACACTTCACCTAAAAGCAGTCAGTTTTACCTGCTTTCTCTAAATCTAAACAGATCCACCATAAGTCAGTCAAACATTATCCATCTCATATCTAACCCTTCAAAATCTAACATTGTTCAGTTAAATTATTAAGTAGTCATTTTTTCATAGCCACTATACTCAAAATTGGGGTTAAGATAATTTCACTGTTAAGAAAGGCACAAATAAAGTAAATTTTCACCACTGATGCAGCATTAACATTGGCTTTTCATTAAAATTACTTAAAGAAAAAAAGTATACCTTTATGGAAAATGCTAAGAAACTGTAGTAATCCTTACTACTTATGTAAAAAGAACATGTACGATTGCTTTAAATGATGACAGGCTTGATCAATTTGAACCAAGTATTTTTTAAAATTGCTTTAAAAAGATCAGTTTTTAAAGAAAGATCATTATAGCACACAGACAACTTTTGGAGGAAATATTATCAAAATCATTAATAAAAATCAACCACATGTTCTCTAATTTCCAAATAATAGAAGAATATTTTAAAAAGCAGCCGGGGCGCAGTGGCTCACATCTGGGAGGCCAAAGCGGGAGAGTTGCTTGAGCTCAGGAGTTTGAGAACAGTCTCAGCAGGAATAAGACCCCATCTCTACTAAACAGAAAAATTAGCCAGGCGTCGTGAGGCATGCCTATAGTCCCAGCTATTTGGGAGGCTGAGAAAGGAAGATTACTTGAGACCAGGAATTGGAGGTTGCAGTGAACTATGATGATGCCACTACACTCTACCCAGGATGCCAGAGCAAGACTGTTTCAAAAATAAAAATAAAAAAGCAAATAAAATGTTCCTCAAATACATTAAAAATCATTGCAAATATCACATTAGTGATCATTGTTTATTAACAAAATAACTATAAAAACTATTTTGAATTTCGGTGGGTACTCAGAAATTAACTCCCATCATTTCATTATCCTGTTAAATTCTGTAGCTACAGATCATTCATGAGCTGCTAGTAGTAACTTAAGCTCAGGAGTGTGACCATATGTGCCAAGAAACCCCAAAAACATGTCTAATAGAACATGGCCTTTTGATGCAGTAAATGGGGAGAGGAGAGGGCAAAGCATTTCACTGTGTCTTAAAGATAAGAGTACCAATTCAAATGGCCCTTTGATAGATCAATAGACATCAAGAACAAGTACCAGAGAAAGAAGGTATCAAATTTCTGCAGAGGCAGATTAATATGAAAAGTGAAAGCATAAGATACCCTTAGAACAGTAAATATAAAAGAAAAATAAATACTAAAAAAAAATTTGGGAAAATAGTAAATAAGTTCTATAGGGGCCGGGTGCAGTGGCTCACGCCTGTGATCCTAGCACTCTAGGAGGCCGAGGCGGGAGGATTGCTTGAGCTCAGGAGTTCAAGACCAGCCTGAGCAAGAGCGAGACCCCGTCTCTACTATAAACAGAAAAAAATTAGCCAAACAACTGAAAATAGAAAAAAATTAGCCGGGCATGGCAGCATGTGCCTGTAGTCCCAGCTACCTGGGAGGTTGAGGCAGAAGGATGGCTTGAGCCCAGGAGTTTGAGGTTGCTGTGAGCTAGGCTGACACCACAGCACTCTAGCCAGGGCAACAGAGTGAGACTCTGTCTCAAAAAAAAAAAAAAATGAGTTATATAGGCCCAAACTATTCATGATAAAAATAATGCAAACCATTACCACCACCCACAAAAATTAAATTAGTGGTAATAAAACTAAACAAATTTATAAACATAGCAATTCAAAAATGAACTGTCCATGCCCATTTGTAAAAACTGATCTATGCATAATTCCCCCACATTTGGTGAGTAGTGCTGCCTATATTTGTAACATGCAATATGCTACTCCAAGTAAGTAAATGGGACACTGTTATATGAAATAAAACCATGCCCATAAGATTCATAAGCTTTTTTATAAAGTAAACAATAGTCAATTCTTACATTGCCAGTGTCAAATTCACAATTATCTTCTTCCCAATTTTGCTTTTTTGATTACATAAAAAACCCTACAAAGTACTTCTCCAGTAGAAAGTAGAAACAGACAAGGAGTGAAAATGGTCTTTTGTGTCTGAGGCAAAAAGGCAGACGAAAAGAAGAAAGGCAGGGAGAGAAAAACAGAGGAAACAAAAGGGTAGGAGATGTAATAAGTAGGGAGGAAAGGAAGAAAAAAGAAAGAGGGACAAGAGATGAAAGTTCATCATCTTTGTTCCAAACAACAGAACTAGCTTTTAAAATCATGCTGAAATGCACGGTGCTCTAAGCAGTGGTTTCAATAAGGACAAACACATAAGACACATGAGTTTAAGATTTGAAAGACAAACAGTTAACAACCTTTTACTTTTGATTATAAAAATAGTATTCTAAAAATAGTACACAAACACATGTAAGTCAGCTGACAAACCTGTTTCACAATGTGTCAGAATATATTCAAGATGATAATACTCAAAACAAAATAATTTATTTTTGCCACTGAGTATAAGTAGGTAATATTATGCATGAATTTCATTTTAGAATAGGTAATTACAAAATGCAAAATGGAGTGCTGAGTCTGTTAAGAGTTGAGTCACTGCTTTAAACCAAGCCAACAATTTTAGCAGAGTCATGATGTCTCTTTAAAAGACCCAGAGCAAAAAAAAAAAAAAGACCAAGAACAGCCAAAGTGAAACTTTTAAAGGATGACGGTACCACTTCAGGAAGAGACATGGTAAGCAGGATATTAAGACGCAGGGCTGGAACCTCGGAAGCACTGACTGATAGTGGCACTAATAGAAGACTTCCAGGCAAACAGCTAGTACTACTGAAGAGGAAAGCCACAGATATTTATTAATGACCACACAGGACTTTAAAAGAAGTGGCTGCCTTTGCAAAGGTACGCTGCAAGGCAGGAAGTTATGACACAGCACGTAAAGGACATATTGAAGAACAAGGAATTATTGACAAAGTCACCTTCCCTTCCCCTTCATGTGCCAGTGACTTTCAGAGTAGGCCAAATAATCAGCCAGAAAAATCTCAGAAAGAAACTGATTTGAACACAGTTCAAAGGTCTCTGAAATCTGAAATGGTGACGCCAAGTGAGAAGTTCCCTAAGCTCATATTTAAAGAAGACTCAGTCAATCCAGTACAAGCCATGCTCCCCACAGCAGAAATAACACTCAAAGGAATCTCTGCAACAAAGCTTTATGTTAAATTTGGGGCTTTCATAATAATTGTAAAAGCACATTGCACATTGTATCATTCAGTTTCATGATAAAATTTGCTATTTTTATGGTTGAAATGAGTTTCATTGTTACAACACATGAAACTTTCAGGAAATAAATGACTTCTGACCACTCTACTGTCCAAAATTGCCTCAAACCAGTTAGGACCTAAGTTCAGGATCTTTTTTTCACCCTTTCCATTTATATAATTTCACATCTGCCATCTATAGTCATTTTCAAAAAATTCTATGGTAAGGGGCACAGACTGCTGACCTAAGTGAAACCTAAGGGTTAATCATGGGTTAAATGAACTGAACTGTGGAGGCTTGAAGAAATAATGCAATAATGTAGACATGTCTAACACTGAAAGAGAAACCACAGAAATAGACTTTAAAGACTTGATTTATAAAAGAGAACAAGAAAATTAATATAGGCATATGGAATGGATTCTTCAGGAAATGAGTATATAAATATATGACAAATGACTCTAGACAATGAGAGAAAACAGCTATTAAAAACTACAGAAAAATTTCCTAAAAATCAACCTTAAACATAAATTTAAGAGCAATTTTTTAAGCCAAACATGATAAAATTGAGAAAATTAAGAGCTAGATCACAACTAAACAGAAATGATACTTGGTAGTCAAGTCTGAAATCACAATTAACCAAAAAAGGCACATGATTCTTTTTACTCCGTAACTTCAGAATATGAAACATACAAAAATTAGAGGTTTTGAAGAGGCATGATGTATGTGCAAGAAGCCAATAATCACCAAGAGATTTACAGTTTAAACATTACTAGGAAATAACATAAACCAATCTCTGTGCAGCTGAATAGTTTGTGCGCTAACAACAGCCAATCACTGAAACGGATGCAGCTTTATTTATTTAGTTATTTATTTTTGGTGCCATGACTGGGATTATGTGTTCTCTGGAATATGGGTGTCTTCTGGCATATGCAAAGCTTCTCTTTTTAAAGCACTCACTTTTACTCGAAGAATTAAAATACACGTGGATACATTATGAAGAATGTCAAACGTGCATTACTTCCAATGACAAAAATTCAAATTCAAACAAAAATCTCTTGCTTTTTTTCCTGTGGCCAGTGTGGTGAAGTTAGCTATTGGTAATATATTGGTAACAAAGTCTTAAGTACAGCTTCATAAATAGTTTAAAGAGGCCAGTGGATTGTTATAGGAGGCAAGTTACATAGAAATCAGTACCTTAAAATGTTCATTTGCCTGTTTATTTCAAACAACCCAATATTTTTCAATCATGATCCCCTAAAAGCTGCCAAGTGTCCCCCGAAGAAGTACTTTAAATGGAAACACTTACTTAGGAAACCAATTTAATCCCAGGTGCTCTGTCTTGGAATATAATATTCTTTCCACCATGTCATAAAGTGGTCTCCAGGGTAACTCCAAATCATCTCTTGAAAGAAGTTCCTTTTTCCTTAAAAAAAAAAAAAAGGGGAGGTAGGGGGTCAGGGGAAGATACCTATGCATGGATGCATACACAGATGTGTGTATGTCATAAATAATACACAGGAAAGACAGTTAAATATTGCTGCTCATATGGGTTTTGCTTTTCCCCATCCACAGCCACTCACTGGCAAGACACAGTGTTAGGAAGAACAGTAAACCAGATTCATGCTGCTGCTCAAACCTCAAAGAGCACCAGGTAAAAAGGGGCATTAAATTTGTGTCACCATTATTGCAGATGAATTTCATATTTTCCAACACTATCTATGGAATATTTAATGCTTCCATAATGTTGCTTTCACTTAAGCAAAAGAATCTATGATCCCTATCTTCTCAAGGGACTTATAATCCATATAAGGGAAGATAATTAACATAAAAAAATTGGACAAAATATAGTACAATGTATGCTAGAGAAGAGAGGCTTTCGTGTAGGAGATGGAGTTTTAACTAAAAGATTAACACATATGATTAAACTTATGATAACATTTTCTGCAATCTTTTCTCCGAATTGGCAATTTGAGACTTGGTCTTCTTACCAAAAGCACTTAGTTCTCATTCTCTAAACTCTTGAACAAACAAACAGACAAAAATAACCTTAGCAGAAATCATAAAAAATGGACTTACTTTAACAAGTTGATCAGGAGGCGGGCAAATCCCTGCATCATGCTGATTTCTAATTTTGGAATTGATACCAGCTCATACAATAACTTAATAAAAAGAACATGATCTTCTTTGCTAAATTTTCTCCCATAAAGTCTAATATATCTGCAAGAGAAAAATAGATACAGCCTTTAAAAATAGACATGGTGACACACCCATGTTCAAACAGCATTATTCATACTAGTCAAGACATAGAAGCAAGCTGAATGTCCGTGGAGGGATGAATGGATAAAGAAAATGTATATAAAATACAATGGATTGTTTGGCTTTAAAAAGAGAAGGAAATCCTGTCATATGATACAACATAGATGAACCTCAAGTGAAATAAACCATTCCTAAAAGACAAATATTGCATGGCTCTATTTATATCAAGTATCTAAAGTAATCAAACTCATAGAAGCAGAAAGTAGAATAGTGGTTACCAGGGTTGGGAAATACTAATGCTCTCTTATCTGTTACATGGTCTTTAGCATTTTCCCAACAGCTAAAATAAAATTAAACTCATGCTTAACTTCTAAAGTTAGGGTACCTAACTGCTTTTTTATCTTCCTGAAATTCCTCAAAATTCTTGGTCTATTAAAAAGCATTCTTTTTTATTTCCTCAGGCTATTCTGAATTTATTCAGCTCTCTTCTGTCATTTCAAAGTTTAATCCCATCACCTAACCTTAATAATATGAGACTGGACAGTATAGGGGAAGGAGCAATGAGACCTGAGATCTTGCTTTGACTCTGCCAGCAGAGGTTGAATATCCCTATTCAGAAAATCCAAAATCCGAAACGTTCCAAAATCTGAAACTTTCTGAACACCAACAGCATGCTCAAAGAAATGCTCACTGAAGCATTTCAGATTTCGAGATTTGGGATGCTCAACCAGTAAGTATATAATGCAAATATTCCCAAACCAAAACACTTCTGGTCCCAAGCATTTCAGATAAGGGAAACTCAACTGGTAATTACTGTGAAAGTTTCTTAGCCACCATAGAATGGTAAAGCACATGGATTAGTGAAGACAATGTATTAACACCCTACCCCTGTGGTCCCCAACATCCCCTCACCCCCAGTAACCTCAGGGTCACATAGAGACCACACTGCAGAGTTCCTTAGCCCCCACCCCCCCATCCCTCCATCTGTGGAAAAATTGTCTTCCATGAAACCGGCAGATGGTGCCAAACAGGTTGTGGACCGCTGCCTATCCCAAGGCTGCCAAAGATACTTCAAGCTGCTGATTAAACATGATACAGTCTCCTGAAGCCTCCTTCAATTTCACTCCAAATTTAGAAGTAAATGCTTGAATCATTAAAACTCTATTTTACATTTTTTCCCTTTTTTTAAAAAAAGAGCTGGTTGAGAAAAAAATGCTATTTTAAATGAAAACAAATTATCTCCTTAAAAACTGGCATGCATTTTTAAAACAAAGATAAAACAGAAAAATTCAAAGAAATATTCCCTGGCTACTTCAGGCCTTGTCAAGACTCCAGATACCCCTAGAGTTATGGACTTGCTCTCCCTGTGGTTAGGACACTTTTGTGGAAAAACTGGAGAAATGCTGCTCTAAGCCACTGAAATAACTTAGTTACAGCCCATTGATTTTATTGCAGTACAGACAACTGTTTAACATTAGGAACATAATATTCACAAGGCCCCAATTTGAATACTATAAAGAGACAGAGGGATTCCTAGAAGGTCTACACTACAGCTGCTGACGAAGAAGATTTTAGGGGGTATTTCCCCCAGTTCCTTGTCAACCAGCAAACAGTTCAAGTTTCAGCATTTCTCAAAATGTGGTCCAAGAGATTTTTTTTTAAAAGAGCACAAAAAGTACTAATCATAAAACAAAATAAATTAATCTTAATCTTCATTAGAGTAACTTCTATTCACAATAAGATATCATTAAAAATAAAAAGCTCAGTCGGACATGTGAAATACATATAACTGACAAAGAACTGATATTCAAATTACATAAAGAACACCTACAAATCAATAAGAAAAAGACACAAACAGGCAGGGCACAGTAGTTCATGCCTGTAATCATAGCACTCTGGGAGGCCAAGGCGAGAGGATTGCTCGGGGTCAGGAGTTCAAGACCATCCTGAGCAAGAGTGAGACCCTGTCTCTACTAAAAATAGAAAGAAATCAGCCAGACAACTAAAAACATATAGAAAAAAATTAGCCGGTGTGGTGGTGCATGCCTGTAGTCCCAACTACTCGGGAGGCTGAGGCAGAAGGATCGCTTGATCCCAGGAGTTTGAGGTTGCTGTGAGCTAGGCTGACACCATGGCACTCTAGCCTGGGCAACACAGTGAGACTCTGTCTCAAAAAAAAAGAAAGAAAAAGACACAAACAATTCAATAAAAAATGGTCAAAAAGACAGGCACTTCTCAAAAGACACCAACCAGATGACTAATAAGCAGATACTCAACATTATTACTAATCAGTAAAAGATACTCAACATCATTATTAATCAGTGGAAGCAAATTAGAAGCACAATAAGGTACCACTTAACACCCACCAGACTGGCTAAAATTTAAAAGCCTAATACCCAGTTTTGGTAAGAATCTGGAACAATCAGACCTTTCATACGCTGCTGGTAGGAGTATATAGCAGGAACAGCCACTATCTATTAACATTATCTATAATAATAAAGCTAAACAAAGGCCTGTTCTATGATCCAGCAATCCCACTACTAGGTATATACGCCAATAGTGCATATGTCAACCAAAGACATGTACAAAAATGTATATAAATCTCACAATCAGCATGTTGAGCAAAGAAGTCAAACACAAAAAAAATGCGTATTACATGACTCCATTTTAATGAATGAGCAATACTATTCAATGGTGTCAAGTGAGTAGTGGTTATCTCTGGGAAAGGAGTATTCATTGGGAAGAGAGAACTTTACAGATGTTGAAAATGTTCTACATCTTAATCTGGGTAGTGGTTCCATGAGTGTATACACAAGTAAAAACACTCATCAAGTTACACATTTCAGACTAGCTCATTTAACTCATTTTATTGAATGAATGCTATACATCAATTTTTTAAAAAGAGAGATATAGATAAAATGGGACTAGATACATAATTGGAGTACAGATTTATCTTTAGGGAGGAAAATGCGGTCAAAGGATCACTGCATCAGAATTATGTAGGGTGACTATTTAAAAGGTACATTCTTGGGATCCAACTTAGACCTTGTTCATCAAAAATACTGGGTGTACCGGGTGTGGTGGCTCATGCCTGTAATCCCAGCACTTTGGGAGGCTGAGGCAAGAGGACTGCTTGAGGCCAGGAGCTCGAGACTAGCCTGAGCAACATAGCAAGACCCCATCTTTACAAAAAGTAGAAAAATTAGCTGAGTGTGGTGTTGCACGCCCGTATTCCCACCACTCGGGAGGCTGAGGCAGGAGGAGGATCGCTTAAGCCCAGGAGTTTGAGGTTGCAGTGAGCTATGATGAGGCCACTGCACTCTACCTCAGACAACAGAGTGAGACCCTGTCTCATGAAAAACAAAACAAACAAAAAATACTGAGAGTTAAATCTCAGTAAAGCTGTTTTAAAGAAGAAATTAAAAAATAAATCCCTGGAGTGCTGGAGTAAAGACTAACAATCTTCATTTTTAAAACCACTCTGGTTTGATTTTTTGGTATATTTAAGTTCAAAAACTCTACTTTAGAGTTTCTTTACAGACAGTCCATTCTCTTTTTCCAATTAATTTTCATATTAAGTTTCAGTACTGAAAATTACTATTAGGTATCTCAAAATTCTTGAAAACCCTGATAATAGTCATGACTGAACTTCCGAATAGGTATTTTGTTAAACTCTCCAGAATATACAGATAAGTCATTATGAGAGGAAAAAAGACAGAAAAAAGTAATACAAAAGCATTTCCAGCTGCTTCCTCCATACAACCTTACATTGTATTAACCATGTGCCTTAGTTGTTACTCTCAAGACAATGTCATACTAGGAACAGTAACTATTTAATAAAATGTGTAATACTAAGATTTTTTACTATATATCCTGAAGGCAGTTTATTACACATTAGAAGGATAAAGTAAAAACTAAAATTATACAACACTATTGAAATAAACTAAGGATTAGAGCTTAGCTAAAAGCTAAAAATTAATTGGTTTTCATTACAAGCTCTGTCATTAACCAGTTATTTTTCTCCAATCCAGCAATCACTGAGTTTCTTAGATTATTATTATGGATAATTGTGGATTATTAGCTTTATTAGACATAAAGTTAATGTAACATTATTTCAAAGAAATATTAAAACTGTTTACAAGTATAAAACACTTAAGACATATTTGGCAATATATAACCTTAAATAAATGCTTTATTTTGGGTAGTCCTACCCAAAAAACGAAAATTGGAATTTTAACTTGAAAATTTAAAAACCAGAATTGAACTACCTACTATCACTGAAAACATTTAAAAGTATTCACAGATCATCTTTTAAAAATTCCTGTATCTAGCAGCCAGGGGCTGCACCACCCACTGTAGTCCCAGGTACTCCAGAGGCTGAGGCGGGAGGATGGCTTGAGCCCAGGATTGCTAGTTCAGCCTCAGCAACATAGGAAGACCCTGTCTCTGAAAAGCAAACAAACAACAACAAAAAACCTAAAGATTACATGTTATTTGATTATTTGGTAAAAAGAATTTAAGAAGGAAAAAATCCTACATCTAGCAATATGTCCTAAGTAAATAATTCAGAATATCAAAGTGAAAATTCCAAAATGCACATTTGTAATAAAAAAATTCCCCGAAAAAATCTAAAAGTCCAGTATAACAGAGAACTGTTAAATTATAGTCTATTCCTATAGACTACAATGAAGTCATTTAAAATTATGTTTTCAAAGAATCTTTGGTAGAATACGAAATATTATATTTAAAAAGCAGGCCAAGCATGGTGGCTCACACCTGTAATCCTAGCATTCTGGGAAGCCGAGGTGGGAGGATAGCTTGAGGTCAGGAGTTCAAGAGCAGCCTGAACAAGAGCAAGACCCTGTCTCTACTAAAAATAGAAAAATTAGCCGGATATGGTGGTGCACGCTTGTAGTCTCAGCTACTCGGGAGGCTGAGGCAGGAGGATTGTTTGAACCCAGGAGTTTCAGGTTGCTGTGAGCTAGGCTAATGCCACAGCATGCTAGTCCAGGGATGGAGGGAGAGAGGAAGGAAAAAAGATAAAAATAAAAAAAATTAGCTGGGTGTGGTGGCAGGCACCTGTAGTTTCAGCTACTTCGGACGCTGAGGCAGGATTGCTTGAGCCTAGAGTTTGACGTTGCAAAGAGCTGTGATGACGTTACTGCACTCTAGCCCCAGTCACAGAGTAAGACTCTGTCTCCAAAAAAAAAGGAGGGTGCAGGCCGGGCACACAGTACCTCACTCCTATAATCTCAGCATTTTGGAGGCCCACTGTAGCCCAGGAATTCGATACCAGCCTGGGCAACATAGTGAGACCCCTATCTCTTTAAAAAAAATATATATATATATATACACATACATACATACACACACACACACATATATATAAATAGATACATATAAACACATACATATTTATATATGTATATATATATAAAATCATGCAGGGAAAAAAGAGATAGAGCAAATACCATAAAATGTTACCTGAGTGGTAAAACTGAGTGATTTTCATGTTTTTCTATATACATTTCAGTTTATTTTAATTTTTCTAAAGAAAACAGACATTATTTTTATAATTAAAATTAACAATAAAAACATTTCGTATCAAGTTTCTATTGTAAAATACAATGTTTAAAATCAGATAACCAATATTTTTGCATTTACACTACTACCTTAAGAAAAATGTCCCTTACTTGAATAGGTTTCTCACCAACCAAAAAATGACATGAATGTGAATCAAGATAATTAACGGCAATGGATATGGTTAACACATTAACTGCCACGTAAATCTGTATTTAACTCACACTAGTTTGAGCCTGGGGCCTCGTGAACCACGTAAATCTGTATTTAACTCACACTAGTTTGAGCCTGGGGCCTCGTGAAACATACGTCGCTCACACATCTCTCCACCCTGGGAACTGTGAGAACTATTTTTCAAGTTGCATATAACTCACACACAGAAAACAACTAAAAATAACAAATTTTTCATTAAATTAGAAAGGATCATTTTATTTTTGAAGTTTTTATTCTACTTTTGTAATAAAACGCCATGGCTCCAAGGAAAAAATTTTTTTTCTTGTGTGGCAGTCAATGTGTTAAATCCATTGAGTTTATAAAAAAACATAAAAATAGGCCAGGCAGGGTGGCTAACGCCTGTAATCCTAACACCTTTGGGAGACCAAGGCGAGAGGACTGCTTAAGGCCAGGAGTTTGAGACCAGCCTAAGCAAGACTGAGACCCGTCTCTACAAAAAATAGAAAAATTAGCTGGGTGTGGTGGTGTGTACCTATAGTCCCAGCTACTCCGGAGGCTGAGGCAGGAGGATCGCCTGAGCCCAGAAGTTTGAGGTTGCAGTGTGCTATGATGACGTCACTGCACTCTAGCCTGGATGACAGAGCAAGACTTTGTCTCAAAAAAAAAAAAAAATATATATATATATGTGTGTGTGTATATATACATGTATATGCACACGTGCACACATACATACACACACACACACACACACACAAAATAAAACCTCACAGATCACACCTTTGAGGAATGCTAGAGAACCAAGTTATTATCTTAAAAACTGGTAAATAAAGGGAAACAATTAAGCTTTACCCTACCACTCCTGAAAAGAAACTGTACCTCAGGATAAAACAATAGTTAATAAGGAAAAGTTCTTTAGAAAACTACAGCAAATAAGCAAAGAGTGAAAGGTGTAAGTATCACCATTATGGAATCCCTAATGATGTAGGATAACTACTAATATCACAGAAAGAGCCAGACATTACGTACCTCCTGATGAAAGTACAATACTACCTATTACATAGTCTTGACAAAGAAAAGGAAACCAGAGATGCTGAGGAACAGCAACAAAATCTGTTACTGTGTGAGTTCTTAACATTTCAATCTGATTCTGACTAAAAGTGATTTGAATTATATAATTAATAAAGCTGACTTAAGGACATGAAAATATTCAGCTTACAGAAACTGTCCTCTTTCCAATCTTCTGTGGAGCACCTATAAAAATTAGTCATAATCTGGCCAAATAATCTAATTATAATACAACGCAAATTGGCAAATATTAATGTAAGTATAACCAAGAGAAATCAAATCATTTAAACACACACAAGTCTTAATTAAAGAACCAATTCCCCTCCAAGAGGCATTTCCTTTAAAATCAGATTGAGGACAATAATGACTATTCTTATCATTACTATTTAGCATTATTCTGAATCTAGATCAAAAGAATAAACTAGGAAACAAAAATGAGGGTAATTATTTCAGGAAAAATAGAACTAAAAAAGTATGGAGTCAATACTCTGATTACACCTAAAATATATGAAATAATCAACTAAAAACCACTTTTAGACTAAATATAAAAATCTACAGAATATATTTTATTTTAATTAGTATAGCATCCAGATAAAAAAGTAATGGTGGTTAAAGGAAGATTGTTTCATTCAGCACACCAATAAAAAGATTAACTAGCTATTTTTCTAAAAGCAATAGGCAGTAATTATATGTTGGAACAAATTACATGTTAAAACTTTACTGAAATATAAAATATTGAATAAATGCTCAGGCATAAGGAGCTTTTAAAATATCCATTAATACCTGACAGCTAGAGCTAAATTACAAGTATGTTATATTAAGGAAAAATACCATGACCAATGAAATCTCTGAACAACCTCCAAAATTAACTTCAGACAGGAACTTCAACTTCCCTTACCCAAAAGAAATAGACACTTTGCTGTAGCTATATCAGTTCCAGTCTTTTCCTTCTTTTACCAAGGTTTCATCAAATACAAACATCAAAAAGGGGGACAAAAGTAGCAGAGAGAATCAAAGGATCAGGAACAAGTTACTTGAATTTTATTTCAAGGCTAAGTCCCTCATCATTATATATAATATTAAAAATGCAGATACATGCACAATGACAACTCATGTGAATACAAAAAAAAAAAAACCACCTTTTTTACATGCAGATACTGCTTTCTCACTGCTAGAAATAGTAAGTGAACAAATAAAAGGGTTTTCTTAGGAACTCACCTCTTCTCTTTTCTTTCAATTACCTATTTATCCAAAAAGGACTTTTAGAGCAAATGACGTGTACAGGACAATAACACAACTCAAATAGGTCCTTTAGGCAAAGAACTCACAGTCAAATATGGAGAGGGTCAGATATGAGATATAAGAATCAAAGCACCTGGTAAACTAAATATGTAAAAGTGAGATAAATGAAGTATTGAGTTTTGTGATTGATTTTTTTAACCAAAGTTTCCATCATATATTAAGTGATCATTGGTCTTGAAAGATTAAAAAGTTGTCATCACTTAATTTATACTCTGAATAGGCAACTCAAGGTCAAGATAATCTTGAGCATCTGCAGGTAGAGGTGCAAGAATCGCAGGAGACAGCTCTGAGTAGAGGAACAGATCAAGAAGAGCATATTTCTGTGGCAACGAGACACAACCAACAGAATGTTCTTTATTCTCTCATTTCACCTCCAAAAAGGACGAGCTGAGGAACAAGAAAAGGGATAAGCTTGCTTTCTCTTACACTTACACACACACACACACACACACACACACACACACACACACACACAAACAAAACACGTAATGGATATTAATTCCAAGTGATTTCTGGTATGGAACAAAGGTAAATTAGGTGTATCTAAAGTGGAGAATGTCTTAAGTTTCCATTCTAGCTTGTTTGCAACTCATAACATTATAATCAACTCCGGGTAGAACATTTATTGATTTCAACCAGGAGCAGCATGGTTCTACAAGTTTTCTGAGAATTTAAACTGCTCTATTGTCAGTCCCTTGGGCCAATCATTTAATCTGTACTTGTAAAACCTGGGTTTCCTCAAAAGGCTATGGGGATAGGCAACTGAATAACGTACATGAAAGATACTTTGATTTAACTGTTCTGCAGTGGGGCTCCAGGTACCAGTTGTTTAAGTTCCCCAGGTGTCTCACCCAGGTTTGAAAACCATCGGATTTTAGCAGACTGACTAGAACACAAACACATTTTGTCCCTGCGTATCCATGAGGGATTGGTTCCAGGACCTTCTGTAAATACAAAAATCCAAGGATGCTCAAGTCCCTTATCCGCACATAACCTACACACATCTTCCATATATTATACTTTAAATCACCTCTAGATTACTTATAATACCTAATACAATGTCGACACATCACTTTATTCATGTGGATTCAACGTAGTACTTGGTATGTGGCAAATTCAAGTTTTGCTTTTTGGAATTTTGTGGAATTTTTTTTGAATATTTTCAATCCTCAGTTTGTTGAAGCAACGGATGTGGAATCCACAGATACAGAGGGTCTATTGTACATGCCTTTAAAAATCTATTTACTTGATTATAGGCCGCTCATCCCTATAATCCTAGCACTCTTGGGAGGTCAAGGCAGGAGGATTGCCTGAGCTCATGAGTTCGACACCAGCCTGAGCAAGAGTGAGACCCCATCTCTACTAAAAAGAAAAAAATAAAATAAAATAAATAAAAATCTATTTAAATCATGAAAAATGTAATACTAATAAAATCCATTTCAATTTATATTTCTTTGGTTATAAGATTAAATATTCTTTAAGAAGCTTGTTCACTATATATTTAATATAATTGTTTTCATCTGAATTATCTCTTCATATCCTTGGAAACCTAACTCCTTTAAGACCCTCCTCCTTGGCCAGGCGCGGTGGCTCACACCTGTAATCCCAGCACTCTGGCAGGGCGAGGTGGGTGGATTGTTTGAGCTCAGGAGTTCGAGACCGGCCTGAGCAAGAGCAAGACCCCGTCTCTACTAAAAATAGAAAGAAATTAGCTGGAAAACTAAAAATATATATATAAAAAAATTAGCCGGGCATGGTGGCACATGCCTGTAGTCCCAGCTACTCGGGAGGTTGAGGCAGGAGGATCGCTTGAGCCCAGGAGTTTGAGGTTGCTGTGAGCTAGGCTGACGCCATGGCACTCTAGCCCGGGCAACAGAGTATCAAAAAAAAAAAAAAAAAAGACCCTCCTCCTTCATGAAGTCTTCTCAACCGAAAGTACTGTCTCTGTCCACTTTGTCCCTTAAATAGCTTATACCAAACTTGAGTATCTTCCACATTTTCATACTATAGTTGTGTATCTGTGTGTTATTTTATTCTTTTAGATGACTGAAAGCTACTTGGTAAAAGGGACAAAGGACATTGCCTCTACATCCGATGTAACCCTCAGCTCTAACCAGAGATGAAACAAGGTGAACATTCTGGGAAACATTTTTTCAAATGACTGAATGTTTAAGTACATCTTAAGGAATATATTGGCTTATATAATTAAAAACACCTCACTAGGACTAATTCTTAAAAACACACACACACACAACTAACAATAAATATTCAACCATATTAAACTGGTTTTAAAACAGAAGTTTCCAAAACAGACTAAAAAAAAAAAGGGTCAATCATCTTTGCAAAGCATAGCATTCCTGATGGAAGGCATACACTTTTCTTTATTCCCATCTACCAAAGGCTGGACAACACTCACTGGAGCTTTAGCACATCACAGTTCAGAGTTATACTCTTCATGACTTATGAAACTGACAACAATTTCTAGACTAATAAAGTCATTCACTCTTAACATCTAATAATGATACCACTATTCTTTTCTCAGTTTTTTCTCTCTTGAGGTATGGATAAAGGAAATCATTTCCTGAAATGTTTCACGGGGTGTCATTTATGACAGAAACATGGCAAGAGGCAATGGGAATATAAAAATAGACAACAAATGGCACTGGAGAACTGTCTAGAGAGGGAGACAGGTAACTAATTACTTCAATACGATGCTCTGAGTACAGATTTTACCAATTGTATGGTAAATTTGCCCATTTGTTTCTCTACATTAAATAGCTTTCTCAGAATTCCTCCTCATCTAACCAAATCCTACCTCAAGGCTAGCTGTAAACCTTTCCCCGGGTAGACGTCCCAGATTATAGAGCCAGAGAACTTTCCTTCATCTGGACATAGAAATAGTGGTTAAGAGCAAAACCTCCGTGGTCATCAGGCAAATTGGCCATAACATAGCCTCTGCTATGGATTGAATGCTTTGGGTCCCCTCAAAATTCATAACACTAATCTGCAAAGTGATGGAGGATGGAGATAGGGTTTGGGGGATGTAATCAGTCTTGAGCTTGGAGCCCTCATGATGGGATTAATGCCTGATAAGAAGGGTCAGAAAGAGCTTGCTTCCATTCCCCTTTTCTCCTCCACCCAGTGAGGACACGGCAAGAGAGAGACTGTCTATCAGCCAGAAAGAGGGCCCTGTCTAGAACCTGTTCGGGCTGACACCCTGATCTCAGGCTTCCAGACTCCAGAACTGGTAGAAATAAATGTCTGCTGTTTAAACCACCCAGTCTATAGTATTCTGTTACAGCAGCCCAAACAGAGTAAGGACAACCTCACTAAGCCTCCTTTCTTCAATGGTAACATTGGGATAATAAATATACCTACAGGTTTTCAGGGGTCTGGCAAGGGACGCAGTATGGCTGCAGGTCCCAAGCCATCCCCATCCACCAGCCCCTTTAAAAAATAAATGAATGAATGAAAAATAAATAAATGAATAAATGAAATAATGAATGTAAAGCACAGTGCTGGCACATTATGACCCCTAAATATGTGGCAGATAGTACCTATACCACTCATTTAACATTCTATTCATGCTCTCTTAAAAAATCCCTCAGGTTATTGATATTTTAGAATTGTTATAACTTTTCATTTCCATCCCTTATATCATTATATGTCAATAAGTAAGTGTTGATTATATGATCTGAAGTACAGAAAGAAACTGTTAAGTCAATAGCTTTCAACCCAGAGTAATAAATATATAATCCAACACACACATACACATATATATAACTGAAGAAAACAAAAACTGGTCAATACCTTCCAAATAGATTTCATAACCCCTTTGGTCATGATCCACAATTTGGAAAATTATGTAATACACTTATAAATGAACATATTAATGAAGACTGAGATCTCCCCTGCAAAAAAACCCCAAAGTGGAAAAGCCTTAAGATAATTCTGCCTCTTAAATTATGAGGTTTTTAAAAAAAAAAATCTTTTTTTTTTTTTTTTTTTTTTGGAGACAGAGTCTTGCTCAGTCACCTGGACTAGGGCTGGGGTGCAGTGGCGTCATCATAGCTCACTGCAATCTCAAATTCCTGGGCTCGAGCGGATGGATCTTTCTGCCTCAGCCTCCCTAGTAGCTGGGACTATAAGCATGTGTCACAACACCTAGCTAATTTTTCTACTTTTCGTAGAGACAGAGTCTCACTCTTGCTCAGGCTAGTCTCAAACTCCTGAGCTCCAGTGATCCTCCCGCCTCAGCGTCCCAGAGCGCTAGGATTACAGGCTTGAGCCACCGTGTCCAGCCTAAAAATATATCTAAATTGTTCCTGAATTTGTTAAATGATAGCTTTTCTCCCACCATACACAGAAACTTGACATTTTATTTACTAGGATCTCTGGAAGTAATCTACCTTCCCTCAGAACACAAACCATCCCAACTGAACTCTGCAGGAATCTGCCAAAAACTGGCAACTCCATTTAAAAGCCATTTGAGCAGATATTAAAGAAAAGAATATCCAACTGAAAATACATACACTCACATGCAAAAGATTGTATTCATAAAATTTCATGCTCTAAAAACTTCTATTTCATCATTGGCTTACAAAGGAAAACCACCAGAAAATGAAATGAAATTCCTACACATAGCCCAAAGATTACTAACACATTCCATTTAGACTGTCTACTATTAGAAGCATTTTTAATAATTCTTAAGCAATCTTCAACTTGTTTGCATTACAATACTATTCTCATACCTATGTCACAGCTGTAATGGTGTTAGTTTTTTCTTGGAAAGGAAAAAGTATTGTATTTTTAATCTCAAAAATTTAGGATCTAGGTATTATTTTAAAAAAAGGCCAAAAGCATAAACAGGTGACAACTACTACTAAAATTTTACAGTTCACCTATCAAAAAATTGTAACAACTATAATCTAAATTTTATAATACTAAATATTTCACCAAAACAATTATAGATTTATTTTAAAATGAAAGTCAAACTCCCTGATGCAACCAATATAATTTGCTTTCCTCTCTAATTTACTTTGCTAAACCTCATTCCCCAAACTCCTTTTGGGTTATGAAACACACCTTTCTCTTTCTTAACCAAAATGCTTATTCCTTCCACTTCTTTGGTTAAATATATACTTTCTTTTGAATCCTGTATTAAAATGGATCTCATTCCAGATTCACTTCCTCCATTTTGACTGTGTAAGTAACAATTCCTGGGCCAGGCATGGTAGCTCATGCCCATAATCCATAAGCATTTGGGGAGACTGAGGCCAGTTCAAGATCAGCCTGAGCAACAGCAAGACCTCATCTCTACAACAAATAGATAAATTAGCTGGGCATGGTGGCACACATCTACAGTCCCAGCTACTCAGGAGGCTGAGGCAAGATGATCACCTGTGCCCAAGAGACTGAGGTCGCAGTGCGCTATGATCACATTATTGTATTTTTGCCCAGGCAAAAGGGTGAGACCCTGTGCCCCCACCAAAAAAAGTAACAATTCTTTATATCTGCAAAATGTTTTCATTTACAAAAAGCATAAAAGTTAATTTTAATATTGAGTACCTATGAATGTATACACCACCGTACTAAGTGCTGGGGGGAGAGGAGAGGTAAGTATGGAAGACACTGACCTCAAAATAGCTCATAGTAGAGGAGAGTAGATTTGTACACAAAAAATACAAAAGCATGGCCGGGCGCGGTGGCTCACGCCTGTAATCCTAGCACTCTGGGAGGCCGAGGTGGGCGGATCATTCTGAGCTCAGGAGTTCGAGACCAGCCTGAGCAAGAGCGAGACCCCATCTCTACCAAAAAATAGAAAGAAATTAA